>JAVJIF010011337.1:0-117171 GCA_038442645.1 Agave tequilana
ATTCACGCAAAAGAAGCATGCACAAAGAGACTTAGATGTTGCTGACTTGTGCAAGAACTAGGTTGATTGCTTATATTCGCGTCAGAAGAAATGCACAAGTTTTTCAAGAACCTGTTGGGTTTACTTGGCAGGCTTGTGTCACATGGGGAAGTGAAGAGATGAGAGATAAAGAAAGAGAAAGATTTTCTTTTTTATCCTTTTCTAATTTTTTGTGTCGCTTGATTTTGTAACTAATAGTTTAATTGGTGGTTAAGATAGGATTTGGATTGAGATTTGAGAAAAGTAGGATTTGAAAAGGTAAGATAAGAGATAACGAGGAGATTAAAAAGATTTTGTAATATTTTTTTTGAATTTATGAAAAAAAGAAATTAATGAGATTATTTGACAGAAGAGATGAAAAAAGAAACAATCAATGATTCAAATAAAATTGTACCGACTTCACATCAGGAATCTTTTCACAAGAAACTTGTATTACAATTTTAATTTCATCACTCATTATTTTTTTCCTAACCATACTTTGATGCCAAATGATGTGAAACGGGGGAGGGGGCGGATTTTGAAAAAAAAAATTAAGAGATGAAAGAAAATAATAGATGACTCATGATTACCTAAGGGATAAGTGAGAAGGTCTTCGACCTCTACGGACCTCATGCCGCTTCACGAGGCACACTCATCGATCTTGACCTCACGCTGCTTCACGCTGCACGCTCGTTTTACAGTTAGGGTTTCACACCCCGCCATAGGCAACACGCCCCTCAAGGGAAAAACTCCAAAATAATTTTTTCTCTAATTCTAGTCTACATATTTATTGAGAACAATAGTCTTTAAATAGACTTACAACTATTGAGTTTTCTCCATATAGTCGATGTGGGATTAAAAAAGAAAAACAAGACTACTAAATAAAAGAAAATTCACTCGACTCAATAAAAAAAAAATGCAAACTCAGACTCAAAATCAAAAAAAAAAGTTGTCTCAATGTCCCCATCATAACCCCCACAAAAAAGTCCAAAAAAGTGAAGGGGTGCAACAGCGATCATTTTTATCTCCCCAACATACCTAAGAACCAGCAAGCTAGTCACCAATAGACCTCAACCTAGGCATGTTTAACATAGCTAAGAACATACGCCAAAAACAAAACAAGAAGAATGAATGGAGGGGGGTAACAAGCTTTGAGCTTTAAAATCTAAGGTTCTGATAAGATGTCTCTCTCTATATTAAGAGTCAACAAAGACTAATTACTATAGAAGATAGTACGATGGGTCATTTCAATCACATTCCCATATAACAAATAGAGAATGTTGCGAGTGCACATCTAGAACCTTAAGATATCATGTGCAATATCATATATGAATTTCTACAAAAGCCAATCAAAAAAATTCTATCTGAATCCAATTTCAAAAAGATAAAGACAAGAATAAATATTAAAACACATTTCATAGAAAAATAAGCCAATTTATGAAGCAGCTATGAGACAAGTAGTAAAAGATCTACATCATTATCCTGTGCATGACAAACTTGGTTCGCTCATTTTTGGCTTGATACCAAATTCCTTTAGGCGGCGCCAAACAACTATAAATTCAAGCATATGGAAGCCTCACAAATAAATCAGCACCAGTCCTTATCTTCTTGTCTTCAGATACAAGCAAGAGAGAGGCTTTCTAACTATTGAAATTTTGAAATAGGGTATTCTTAGTATTGAAATATTGGAGAGTAACATAATCCCAAAAAGATTGAATTAGACTAAAAGGATTATAAAACCAAACATTACCTTACATGGCTCAAATTTTACGGCAAATTATGACACAAATTTGTATAATTATGTTGTTGCAAACCGTGGTGTTTCCCATGCTTGAACCTTCATTTCAATGTTTGTAGGCGTAAAGCAATTAATGTATTGAATTCAAGACATTTATACAATAAAATGTGTTATATACACATGTGCTCTATAATAAAACACAACAATGCTAACAGTTACACCGAAACTTTGGAGTGGGTTGTAGGAGTCTGAAGGTTGAAGTCCCGACTACAGCCTATGTTGTGATTTCATCTCATTACCTTGACACTTCAGAGAAAAACCTAAATTCTCTGCCTCTGCAAACATGTATAAAGTGTGTCCTTCAAAGGTATTCTGGACAAAGCTAAGATATACCTAAACCTTCTAATGTTGCAGATTTGCATGAAACCACAACAGGAAAGGTCGTTCTGACTGGGGCTTCTACCACATTTTTGTCATTACCCTATTGAACATATCATGTCCTTAAGGTGACCAATCTCAAAGGCAGGGAGAAATAACTTCATTCCCTCTGATAACTCTAGTCTTGTCTTTTTCAAAAAAAGGGGGGATATGGATGAAGTCAATAGCAATCACTCCACGTTCCAGGAACTGGTTCTATGGCTATGGTGCATTTCCACAAAAGAGTATTTTCTAAAAAAATTGTGTCAATGTGCATTAGCATCTCCGAACATCCGGTTTGCCTCCATTCTTGATCAAGAGATACAATTTCACCTAATAGCATTCCAGGCACAATAACCCCCTTCAAACACGCATACGGTACAGTTATATAGCTTTTTGGTCTCCTCAGTGTCTAGGGTCCAATTTGGATCATAACGCCTTGTGAGAACAATCATACATACACTACTTTCAAGGTATTACGTTACATAATGACAATGTAGGGCACCATTAACTAACGTATATTACTTGAATTTCCAGTACGCCGACTAAGCCTTCGTATTGAAAATTGTTAGAATATCTAAGTTCAAGCAAAAGTTCAATTTTTCCCTTTAGTTGACTGACTATAGGCAAAATAAAAGAACTTGGTCGAATCAATCAAACATACGTATACCATCAACAGAAAAGGCGCGCAATTACATGATACCTAGTGCGGTCCGTAGAGCTTGCACGTCGCCGCGCTGGGCGGCGTCGGCGAGGGCTCGGAGGTGCGGGGGGACGCTCGCTGTCGACTTCGGCCCAGGCCTCTCCTTCTCCTTCATCGAACAGCCCTTCGTCTTCTTCCTCTTCCTCGCCGTTGCGTCTCGCGGGAACCGCCATTATCGCGTCTCGATCTAGTTGTCGGTGCCCTAGGACTCCGGGTTGAAGGAAAAAGAGACCGCGCTGCCGCTGCTTCCGGTGCTTCCCGTGCGCTCGACCCGCCCACAGAATTCCAATATTCATAGACCTTAGTGAACGTGGCTGGGCTGGCTGGGCTAGGGCTTTTAATGGCCCATTTCTGGCTTGGTTTTTATTAAGTGGGGAACTCACCAATTGGGTTTAAATCTGGCCCATTTGTGCAATTGGTTCGGTCCGGGTCGAATCTCGGGTCAGATTCCTTGGAATCCATTCCCGGCCCGTATACGGGTAAAATGAATCAAAACTCCACACGGATGGTCGCATACCATGTAAAAAAAATTGTTGCAGAGAACGACAGGACCATAGGGGTCTGTTCCACTAGAATTTTGCCACGTACTCCAAACCCAACTCGAGGATGGGGCCCGCCAACGCTTGCCAGTTAGAGGACAGAATTTCAAGCCATGTCAGAGTGACATGGATCCTATGCTCCTATCCGCTTCGGGGCGGGTATTTTCCTGTTTGTTAAGCAATTCGAGGGGCTAGAAATCTTGCTAAATGGTTGGGGTTTGTGAGTCCAGTGAGAAGGTGATGGATCCGACTACAAGTAGCTGAGTAGCGATTGAGAACCGTTTTGAATACGTCTAAATTTTAAATAATAAAATCTAGCGATGTGGAATCAGATTTTTTAGTCTTTAGTTCAACTTTGTAACTAAGAAAGTTTGTCAGAGGGTTCAACTCCTACGTGCATCATGTCAAGACACATTCTGAGAAAAAAATTAACAAGAAAATTTATTAAATGAAAAAAGTTTGCTGCCCAACTGTAGTGGTTTTGATTTCGACCCTCGTCCAGATCACGATACGTGTCCGCCGCATCAGAAGCGTCTCAAATGACCAACTAATTCGACAAGCCAGCAGACCCAGTATGGGCCCAAGGAGAAAGCCTCGAGTCCTGCCCCGAGCCCATACTCGACCCGAGTTACCTGCATAGATCTGTAACTATCAGGTCCCTTTCTGCAACCACATCTATCCTGAATCATGCTCCCAACAGCTCAACTCGGGTGAATCTATACTGCTAGTCAGAGGTCCCAATCTCCGCAGCAAAGACCCTCTTAGAAGACTGTCACTTCTATACCGGTTACAGCTTAGCAGCACGATCCCCATGATTCAAGTATTCAGTTATGCTACAAGGTCTTCCTCACGATCAAAATGTTATAACGTCTCTACTTCAATGTGGGTTGTTATTGACAGTGCAGATATCTCTGTATGACATTCCCAACAATCAAGCGGCGCGATATGGATGATTACTAGGGATCACAATATGTCGATCATGCAATTGCTGAGATCCGAAATACCGAACATACATTAACAATTAAGTCAGGCATTTATATAGCTCCTTCTCCATCGAGAAAGGGGTTCGCTTCTGATTACCACCAATGACACCTCACATTAGTAATCTCTGCTCTTTTTCAAATAATGGTACTTATTCTCATGCCCGAGGGCTTCGGGCAGTACCACACCGGTGCACCTGACCTGAAAGGTGTTCTTTCTTCTTATTGTTTTTTATGTATTTTTGGCAGGAACGATCGGGAGCATTCAATCGTTTGTGATGGAAAATCCCCACTGAAAAAAAACACCTAGAGGGGGGGTGAATAGGTGTAAGTGCTAATCTAGAACTAAATGCAAAACTAAGTGCGCTAAATGCGGAAGCTAATGCAAATCTTGCACAAACTTAATACAACACAACAAGTGTAGCCGAATTCCCCGTGAAGGGCTCTGGACTAACTCCTCTTGATTCCCCTGAATGGTTGGTGGCTATGTGAAGCTCTTGTTGGTTAAGTATAAGTTAGGCACACACAAACAATCAAGCATATACAAGATATAGCAATGTGAATTATGCAAGGCACAACACAAGCAAATAGATATGACAATATGAATTATGCTCAACACAAGCAAATATGATATGAATGAAGTATGACGCTTTACACAAATGTAAAGAGAGAGAGTTTAGAGACAAGTGGATCATGAAAAACACCTAGAGGAGGGGTGAATAGGTGTAAGTGCTAATCTAATAAACTAAATGCAAACTAAGTGCGCTAAATGCGGAAGCTAATGCAAATTATGCACAAACTAATACAATACAACAAGTGTAGCCGAATTCCCCCTTTCGAGGCTCTGGACTAACTCCTCTTGATTCCCCTTGAAATGGGTTGAGGTGCTATGTGAAGCTCTTGTTGGATGAGTATAAGTTAGGCACACACACACAAGCAATCCAAGCAATATAAAATACACACAATCAAGCCAAGCATATAAGATGAATAGTAATATGAATAAATGCAAGGCAATATGAAATATGCACAACGCAAGCAATGTATAAGATATGTATGCAATGAATGAATGATGCTTGTAAGAAATGAATGATGCTTGCACAAAGTAAAGAGAGTAAGAGTTGAGAGATATTGGATCAAACGCAAAGACAAGATATGTTTCGAGGTTCAAGCCCCTAGCTCTACATCCCCGCCTTCACCACCGTGAAGGATTTCCCAATCCACTATAGGAGTATCAAACTCCTCTCTCAACCTTACAAAGCCACCGAGGCTATACAACCACAATCCACCTCTACCGAAGAGGGATACGGCCCGTAGCCAACAACAACAAACACCTCTACCTAAGAGGCTCACAAACAATCACCCGATCACCTCTACCGAAGAGGGATACAACAAGAATAAGGGTGTACAACTTAGAGGTTTACAACAAACAACCTCAAACTCTTCTCTTTCTTTTTCTCTTTTCTTTTTCCCAAAAACAAGATCCTAATAGTTTAGGATAGGTGATAGCTCAAGTGTGGAAACAAGGTGTTTTTGGAAACCAGCAACAAAGAAAAACTATTTGGGAAATCGCTTGTAAATGTTAGAAAATGAAAAACAAAACAATCTCCCAAAACCCTAGCTTTCTTTAATTTTCCAAAAACCCAAAAACAAATAAGATGAAATCTTTTTGACTTAAAAACTCTTTTAAAAACTCTTTTAAATTCTTCAGAAAACTGAAAATTTTTAGCTCAAAAATTCTTGTTCAAAACAATGGAGAAATGGGGTATATATAGCCCCTAGGAAAAACTAGCCGTTAGGCTGATGTGGCAGTCTGACCAACTGCCGGTCGACCGGCCCGGTCGACCGCCAACGGTCAAAAATGTGACCGTTGGGCAACATCGGTCGACCGGTCCGGTCGACCGAAATAAACCGAGAGCAGAGCTCTCAGGCCCGGTCGACCGGCCCGGTCGACCGTCCACTGTGCCTAACAGACATGCACGTCTGTGCACGTCGGTCGACCGGATCGGTCGACCGGCCCTTGGTGCGGTCGACCGGTCCGGCCGGCCGACCAGCCTGTCAGCACAAAACCAGGTCAGAAAAATTTGGAAAAATATTTTCTAAAAAATCTTTTATCTCTTTTAAAAATACCATAAAAATTGTTTTATCATTTTATGTTGAAACATAAACATGTGATAAAAATTTCAAGACATATATCAATCATATCAATTCATTTTTGTGTCTTGCAAATTTTATCAAAAACAAAACCTGTATTTTGTCAAACTTGATTTTTCCAAAACATGAATAGGGATATCAAAATAAGTTTGTTTACCAAGTTAAAGCATGTATGTATAAATAGAAAACATCTACTATACATATACCATATGTAAACTTGTTTTTGATCTATTCTTCATGAAAACCAAAACCAAATCATGAAACGTGTGTGTTTTGTGCACTTGAGCATATCAACTAAACTAAGCTTTACAAATGGATCTAAAACTCAAACTCTAAACTAGATACCTAAATCTTCTTGTCGATCTTCTATCTTCAAGTAGATTCGGTCCAAAACTCCGTGATTCTCCAAGTGCAAAGGTATGATCTTTAAGCTTTGGCACCGGAATCATCATGAATAGCTTCTAATCATCTTGTTGAAGCTAATCACCAACTAATATCCTGTTAATGATCTGAAACTTAGAAGCACAAGAATATTAGTAAACATAACTACATGAGTGTTGATCATCATCAAAACTAGAGTGGAAGGCCATTGGGCCAACAATCTCCCCCTTTTTGATGATGACAAAACTCATGGAGTTATATATGCATGGATTAAAGATAAGCTTCAAGGAAGCTCCCCCTTAACTCATGCATAGGGATAAACAATAAATATATGCAATGAATATTAAACATGAAACATGCGTATGCATAAACAATAAATGGTTCTAGATATCAAATGGAATATTCAAAACAAATAAGCTCTAGATACCAATTACAAAGCAAACTCTACATATCAATTAAACTTAATATTCTTGAGATTAAAACATAATATATGCATAAACATAAGCATGCATATAAACTTCATAAATACTTCTCCCCCTTTTTGTCAATCATCAACAAAGGGGTAACCAAAACCATAGATAAAATGAGGGTAAAAATCTTTCTCCCCCTTTTTGTCAATCAAAACAATGCAAACAATGTTCTCCCCCTTTTTGTCTAAAACAAAAACAAAATCAATAAGGGGTGACTACAAACATGATATCAATTAAAATATGTCAATGAAGCATCTTGATACCAATAAACAGAATCAATATATGTTATATGCTATATACATTCATGAAGAGGAAGACGCTAAGTTAGCTTCCCTACACATATGCATTACATGAAGAAGGGATGACAAGCCCCAATTCACATAACACATATTATGTAATGCATAAGAGGAGATGTGAAGCTCCCCCTACACACGTATATCATATAAAGAAGAGTTGTCAAGCTCCTCAATTTATAATATACTCAACATGAATCTATATGTAAGAGAGATGTTAAGCTCTCCTTGCATATAGAAATACAAATCAAAACTTTGAATATTTTCTTTAAACAACATATGAGATACCAATTGTAATTAAACATAAATCTTGAATTCTTAAACATGAATCTTGAAACCAAAACAAATTTTGAATTTCTTAAATATGATACCAATTGTAATATTTTACCAATTGAAAAGATTTTACATAGAAACATTGATACCAATTGTAAGAGTTGTTCATTTTAAAACATATAAACAACTTTTAATCATAAAGTGTGGGAGTACAAATACCAATTGAAAGACAAAATATGAAATACTCATTTTCTCCCCCTTTATGAAATACAAACTAAAGTCATGCATAGTCTTGATAACAATTTAAAAGTAATCAATTTAAACAAAATTGAAACTCAAGCACTAGCATAAACACAAACATATATATGTATGAAAGATAGATACCAATAGAAATTGATATACTTGGAATTTAAAGCATACATACATACAAAACATATATGAGTATACAAGAAGATCAAAATGATACCAATTGAAAGAGTTCAATGATACCAATTGACATAACAATAAGTTCAAGTGTATACATCATATTATCTACCACCCAATCATAATTCAAGTTTTAAAGATTTTCAATTTAGGGCATACATGAACATGATCTCCCATCCTACCGCCCTTGGAAGGTAGGGTTTTCAAAGATAGATTTGAAAATGTAGTTTTGTTTGAAAATCACTACCAAAATGAAGAACGCCGCAACTAGTTAAATGGAAAATTTGTTAACTAGCACGAAATCCTTCAAGCAAGGAATAAAACAAAATTGAAATTCACATGATAATCATCACTCTAACCAATAAAGCATAACTCATGAGAAACAAAACATGAGCAATAGATATGAGTGTACAAATAATATGTGAAGATCATAATCATGAAAAATATTTCCATTAAGCTCAATTATTCCTTAAAACATGAAAATCATCAAAACTATCTAATCTTCAAGGCATATGTATGTCTAATACAAGCTAAAGTATACATACATATCCAAAACATAACGAGTCCACAAAGATATATGCATGAAGGCACGTGGCTCAAAAAGGATACTCATGTATAGTCAATAGTTTGGATAAGATGGTCATATACATGAAGTTAAACATGAACACATGAAAACTTGAAAATCACGAAAGACTAATTTTCATAAGAACAATTTTCAATTCAAGGTATATGTATGAATTGTCAACACAATAAGTATACATACATATCCCTAAACACAATTTGAGTCCATATATATAGATTTGCATGAAAGGCAAATGACTCAAGGGGTATACATGTATATCTTAATGTTTTGGCAAAAAAACATATACATGAAATCAAAACTCATATAAATCCAAAAATATGAATACAAGTCTAAAATATATGGATCATCAAAACTAGACTATACTAGCACATCTAATGGGTTCAAATAAGCATTCAAGCTCAACATATATAGATTTATTTGTGGCCCACTATATGTACAAGTATAATTCCTAGTCTTAATGAAAACTAACATCTAAACAAGTAATCTTAACAAGAAGCATCAAAACAAATACAAAAATCATCATGATAAAAGTCATCATGGAAAACTAAAACATGATTACTATGTAATTCACATGTATTAGATTCATGATGTACATTATAGCTAAACAAAGGTGAGAACACTAAATATGGTTTCATATAAGCAAGTGTGTCTCAAATACTATACATGTATGTCAAGGATCTAATAAACATGGTATGTACATACTAATCCATAGACAATGAAAACATGCTATAAAACAAATGATTATGAAAGCATGTAAACTATAATAGGAGTTAGGAATTGTTACCAAAACCGAAGAAGCAACTCTCCTTGTCTCCAAAACATGGTGGTCATCTCCACCAACCTTCCCTTGAAAGTGATGCATCCAATTTGATTTCCATGAAGTCCGGAACGCATCCACTCCAAGGTGTCATCACTCTCACGTCATGTGAGAGCCCACACCTACATCATAAACAATAGGAGGGGTGGTCTTTGGTACCCATCTCTTATTGGGTCCATGGGGGTTAGTACCTTCTCTAACCCAAACAAACTTCTTGGCTAAATTTTCAAATGTAAACGATCATAGCAAAATTTAGCAAGATGGCCTTTTCGGCCACAATGTGTACATGTGTACACATGAGCATACTTGTGTTGATGGTGTCCGTGTGAAGCATGTGTATGCCGTGAAGGGTGTGCATGCATAAATGATGGAACTTGTTTCTTTCGAATCAAGGATTCCAAATGTGTATGGTTCTTAGCACATTGGCTCATAGTGGAGCCCAAACAATCCATTTTCTTCTTTAACAAATTTATATCATTCTCAAGCATAGAAGAAGTGGAACATGCAATGGGTGATTTAGGTGAAACTACCCTAGCATGGCAAACATGAGAATCAATCTTATTATGTAAAACATTATTTTTCTCTAAACAAGCATTCAAGTCATTTGAAATAGAAATAATTTTGTTTTTCAAAGCAACATTCTCTTTTAAAACAAAATCATTTTAGAAGACAAGTTTTCATTCTTCTTTAAAAGGTTTTCACAATCATTTTTATTTTTCAAAAATTCATTTTCTTTAAGTGCAAGTTCTAATTGAGATCTCAATGAATCCCTTTCATTATAGACCTCAACCTTCTCTTGCAAAACATTGTTAAGTCTAGCATGCAAACTCTTATTTTCTTGTTCAATTCCTAGACTTTTCTTTTTCAACAAGTTATATTTTTCTATTAGTTTTTCACAAACAATAGAAAGTTCTTCATTTAAGGCATGGGGATCAACATAATCATTTGAAGAACTGACACAATCATTACTATCTAGTTGAGATTCCGAATGTACCTCAAGGGAGTCATTCCCTTGGACCATGTAGCATATAGAGTTGGATTCTCCACTAGATTCCTCTTCTTGGATTTGGACTTGAAGCTTGGAGGTGGTGGTTGTAATCAACTTGTTCCACACTGCAAAAGCGGAATCAAGATTAGAAACACACATAAGATAATCTTTAGGTAATGTGCTTCTAATAGCCTCTAGGGCTAGTGCATTGGCCCCTATATGATTGCAATCACCAAGATAACATCTCTTGGTGGCGGCAAGGAAGACATGCAAACCTAGGGTCTTTAGGTACATGGACATCCTATACTTCCAAACATCAATGTTGGAAGGGTCAAAGCTAGGAGGGGTCATGAAGTCCATGGTAAACTATGAATGTGCAATCAAACAAATGCAAATGAGATTAGCAAGCAATGGATCACTCCTAGGATGTTAAGCCTAAGTATCAGGAGCACTAGCTCTGATACCAATTGAAAAACACCTAGAGGGGGGGTGAATAGGTGTAAGTGCTAATCTAATAAACTAAATGCAAACTAAGTGCGCTAAATGCGGAAGCTAATGCAAATTATGCACAAACTAATACAATACAACAAGTGTAGCCGAATTCCCCTTTCGAGGCTCTGGACTAACTCCTCTTGATTCCCCTTGAAATGGGTTGAGGTGCTATGTGAAGCTCTTGTTGGATGAGTATAAGTTAGGCACACACACACAAGCAATCCAAGCAATATAAAATACACACAATCAAGCCAAGCATATAAGAATGAATAGTAATATGAATAAATGCAAGGCAATATGAAATATGCACAACGCAAGCAATGTATAAGATATGTATGCAATGAATGAATGATGCTTGTAAGAAATGAATGATGCTTGCACAAAGTAAAGAGAGTAAGAGTTGAGAGATATTGGATCAAACGCAAAGACCAAGATATGTTTCGAGGTTCGAGCCCCTATCTCTACATCCCCGCCTTCACCACCGTGAAGGATTTCCCAATCCACTATAGGAGTACCAAACTCCTCTCTCAACCTTACAAAGCCACCGAGGCTATACAACCACAATCCACCTCTACCGAAGAGGGATACGGCCCGTAGCCAACAACAACAAACACCTCTACCGAAGAGGGATACAACAAGAATAAAGGTGTACAACTTAGAGGTTTACAACAAACAACCTCAAACTCTTCTCTTTCTTTTTCTCTTTTCTTTTTCCACAAAAACAAGATCCTAATAGTTTAGGATAGGTGATAGCTCAAGTGTGGAAACAAGGTGTTTTTGGAAACCAGCAACAAAGAAAAACTATTTGGGAAATCACTTGTAAATGTTAGAAATGAAAAACAAAACAATCTCCCAAAACCCTAGCTTTCTTTGATTTTCCAAAAACCCATAAACAAATAAGATGAAATCTTTTTGACTTAAAAACTCTTTTAAAAACTCTTTTAAATTCTTCAGAAAACTGAAAATTTTTAGCTCAAAAATTCTTGTTCAAAACAATGGAGAAATGGGGTATATATAGCCCCTAGGAAAAACTAGCCGTTAGGCTGATGTGGCAGTCTGACCAACTGCCGGTCGACCGGCCCGGTCGACCGCCAACGATCAAAAATGTGACCGTTGGGCAACATCGGTCGACCGGTCCGGTCGACCGAAATAAACCGAGAGCAGAGCTCTCAGGCCCGGTCGACCGGCCCGGTCGACCGTCCACTGTGCCTAACAGACGTGCACGTCTGTGCACGTCGGTCGACCGGATCGGTCGACCGGCCCTTGGTGCGGTCGACCGGTCCGGTCGGCCGACCAGCCTGTCAGCACAAAATCAGGTCAGAAAAATTTGGAAAAAAATTTTCTAAAAAATCTTTTATCTCTTTTAAAAATACCATAAAAATTGTTTTATCATTTTATGTTGAAACATAAACATGTGATAAAAATTTCAAGACATATATCAATCATATCAATTCATTTTTGTGTCTTGCAAATTTTATCAAAAACAAAACCTGTATTTTGTCAAACTTGATTTTTCCAAACCATGAATAGGGATATCAAAATAAGTTTGTTTACCAAGTTAAAGCATGTATGTATAAATAGAAAACATCTACTATACATATACCATATGTAAACTTGTTTTGATCTATTCTTCATGAAACCAAAACCAAATCATGAAACGTGCGTGTTTTGTGCACTTGAGCATATCAACTAAACTAAGCTTTACAAATGGATCTAAAACTCAAACTCTAAACTAGATACCTAAATCTTCTTGTCGATCTTCTATCTTCAAGTAGACTCGGTCCAAAACTCCGTGATTCTCCAAGTGCAAAGGTATGATCTTTAAGCTTTGGCACCGGAATCATCATGAATAGCTTCTAATCATCTTGTTGAAGCTAATCACCAACTAATATCCTGTTAATGATCTGAAACTTAGAAGCACAAGAATATTAGTAAACATAACTACATGAGTGTTGATCATCATCAAAACTAGAGTGGAAGGCCATTGGGCCAACAGATCAAACGCAAACACAATGATATGTTACGAGGTTCGAGCACCCTTGCTCTACATCCCCGCCTACACCACCGTGTAGGATTTCCAATCCACTATACCGTCCACCGAATCCCACCGAGGGAACCTTCACCGAGAAGGATTTGTTACAACAATGGAGTACCGAACTCCTCTCTCAATACAAACACCTCCTCACACAAGAGGGGTAGGCCCTTAGCCAAACAACAACCAATCCACCTCACACTTGAGGGATACAACCAACAACCAACTCCACCTCACCAAGAGGGAGCAAACACCAATCTCCACCTCTACCAAAGAGGGAGCAAACCAAACCTCAACCTCTACCTAAGAGGGAGCACCCAACAAAGAAAAGGTTTACAATTTGGAGGCTCAACAACCTCAAACAATCTCTTTTTTCTCTCTTTTCCACAAAAACAAGATCCTAAATAGATTAGGATAGAAGATAGCTCAAGTGTGGAAACTAGGTGTTTTTGGAAACAAGCAACAAAGAAAAACTATTTGGGAAATCTATTGTAAATGATAGAAAAATAAAACCAATACAATATTCCAAAACCTAGTTCTCTTTGATTTTTCAAAAACCCAAAACAATAAAGATTGGAAGTTTAAAGCACAAACTCTTTTTAAAACTCTTTTAAAACAATAGAGAAAGTCTGGAAATTTGTCTCTAAAAACCTTGGCCAAATCCCAAACAAATGGGGTTTATAATAGGCCCATCAGAAAACTAGCCGTTAGGCTGATGTGGCAGCCTGACAGGCTGACGGTCGACCGGCCCGGTCGACCGCCAACGGTCAGAAATGTGACCGTTGGGCAACCACGGTCGACCGGCCCGGTCGACCCAAACAAACAGAGAGCACTGCTCTCAGCCCGGTCGACCCGGACGGTCGACCGTCCCAGTGTCTCCAAACGTGCACAGATTTGTGCACGTCGGTCGACCGGCCGGTCGACTGACTTCAGCTAAGTCGACTAGGTCAGTTGACTTAGTCGACTGATTGAAGCCTGGAACAGAAATCTGGGTCAGAAAAACTGGAAAAATATTTTATAAAAATCTTTTATCTTTTCTGAAAATCCCATAAAACTTGTTTTAACATTTTATATTGAAACACAAACAAGTGATAAAATTTCAAGACATATATCAATCATATCAATTTCATTTTTGAGTCTTGCAAATTTTATCAAAAACAACACTTGTATTTTTATCAAACTTGATTTTTTCAAAACATGAATAGGATAGTCAAAAATAAGTTTGTTTAAGAAATTTAAGCATGCATGTATAAATAGAAAATATCTACTATACATATAAACCATGTAAACTTGTTTTGATCAATCTATTCATGAAAACCAATTCCAAAACATAAAAATGTGTGGTTGTGACCTTGAGCATATCAACTATACTAAGCTTTACAAATGGATCTAAAACACACTATCTAAACTATGGATACCTAAGTCTTCTTGATGATCTTCATCTTCAAGTTGACTTGCTCCAAAACTCCATCCATGGGCTAGGCAATGTATGATCTTGAAGCTTTGGCCCTGGAATCACTATGAAAAGCTTCTAAACACCTTTGTTGAAGCTAATCACCAACTAATATCTTGCTAATGATCTGAAACTTAAAATCACAAGAATATTAGTAAACATAACTACATGAGTTAATCATCATCAAAACTAGGGTGGAAGGCCTTTGGGCCAACAATCTCCCCCTTTTTGATGATGACAAACTCATGGAGTTATATATGCATGGATTAAAGTTAAGCTTCAAGAAGCTCCCCCTTAACTCATGCATAACAAATAGATGAAATATATGCAATGAATGTACATAAATATGTATGCATCAATATGCATAAAACATATAAACATATTCTAGAAACTCTAGTTACCAATTAAATTAATAAAACATTAATAAAACACTAGATGCTCTAGATACCAATAAAACTTACCAATAAAACTTAATATATGCAAAACATAAGTATGCATATATAAACCAAAATCTTTCTCCCTCTTTTTGTCAATCATCAACAAAGGGGTAAACAATCAAAACAATAAAATGAGGGGCAAAAATCTTTCTTCCCCTTTTGTCAATCAAAACAATAAAACAATGGTCTCCCCCTTTTTGTCTAAACAAAAACAAAGTCAATAAGGGGTGACTATAAACAACATGATATCAATAGAAAAATATGTCAATGAAGCATCTTGATACCAATAGAAAAGTAAACAAAGATCAATAAATGTTATATGCTATATACATTCATGAAGAGGAAGACGCTAAGTTAGCTTCCCTACACATATGCATTACATGAAGGAGGGATGTTAAGCCCTAATTCACATAACACACATAATGTAATGAATAAGAGGAGATGTGAAGCTCCCCTACACACGTGCACCACATAAAGAAGAGATGTTAAGCTCTTCAATATAAGATACACTCATCATGAATCTATATGCATATAGTCAATACAAATCAAAACTTTTGTATTTTTCTTAAAGGCAAAATTTTTAGATACCAATTTAAAACACAACACATCTTGATATCAAAAGATAGTATTTTTCTTTTTAAGTCATATAAACAATTGAAATGACTACTCTCTATCATAAAGTAAGAGAGTGGAAATACCAATTGAAATATGAAAATCAAATTTTCTCCCCCTTTATGAAATACAAACAAAACACATGCATAGGCTTGAAATAAGATATCAATTGAAAACTAAATCAATTGAAATAAAAATTGAAGCTCAAGCGCTAGCATAAACAAAATTTGTGCTAAAGATATAGAAATATAGTAGCACAAATAAAACAAGTATATGTGTGTGAAATAGAATGAGTACCAATCACTAATAGATGATACCAATTGAAAATATACATACACAATAAACATATGAGTATACAAAAAAAAATGTTTAAAATTGATACCAATTGAAAGAATTCAATGATACCAATTGAAATAACAATGAGATCAAGTGTATATCTCATATTATCTACCACCCAATCATGGTTCAAGTTTTAAATGATTTTCACTTGTAAAGCATACATGAACATGATCTCCCTTCCAACCGCCCTTAGAAGGGTAGGGTTTTCAAAATAGATTTGAAAATAAGCTTAATTTGAAAAAAAAAAACTCTACCATATGAAGAATACCGTAACTAGTTAAATGAAAAATTTGTTAACTAGTGCGAAATCCTTCAAATAAGGAATAAACTAAAAATAATTTTCATAAAACATGAAATCCACATGGTAATCAACACTCTAATTCAATTAGGCATAAATATGACTCATGAATACAAAACATGAGCAAGAAATAAATGTGAGTGTACAAATAAAGTGTGAATATCATAATCATGAAAATATTCAATTAAGCTCAATTATTCCTTAAACATTGAGAACACGAAAATCATCAAAACTTATTTAATCTTCATGGCATATGTATGTCAAGTACAAATTAAGATATACATACATATCCAAACACAACGAGTCCACAAAATATATGCATTAAGGCACGTGGCTCAAAAAGGATAAACATGTATATCTAATAGTTTGGACAAGATAGACATATACATGAAGTCAAACAATTAAACACAAAATCAAGAAAAACTAAATTTTCACCAAAACAAATTTCATTTCAAGGTATATGTATGAATTGTCAACACAATAAGTATACATACATATCCCTAAACACAATTGAGTCCATATATAGATTTGCATGAAAGGCAAATGACTCAAGGGGTACACATGTATATCTTAAAGTTTGGCAATACAAACATATACATGAAGTGAAAAATCATAAAACAAATCCAAAAGTGGAATACAAGTTTGAAATGTATGAATCATCAAAACTAGACTATACTAGCACATCTAATGGGTTCAAATAAGCAATCAAGCCCAAACATATATAGATTTATTTGTGGCCCACTATATGTACAAGTATATACCTAGTTTTATAAAACTAACATTTAAACATGTAATCAACACATGAAGCATAAAACACGATAAAATTAACATGATAAAACTAAGACATGATTACTATGTGAATTCACATGTATTAGATTCATGATGTACATTATAGCTTAAACAAAAGTGAGAACACTAAGTATGGGTTCATATAAGCATGTGTGTCTTAAATACTATACATGTATGTTAAGGATTTAATAAACATGGTATCTACATACTAATCCATAGACAATGAAACATGCTATAAAACATCAAAACATGCTAAGAAAGATAAGCATGAAAGCATGTAAACATAAGGAGTTAGAGATTCGATACCAAAACCAATGAGGGCACCGCTCTAGTTCTCCAAACCAAGGTGGTCTTCTCCACCAAACCTTCCCTTGAAAGTGATGCATCCATATGATTTCCATGAAGCTCGGAACGCATCCACTCCAAGGCGTCATCACTCTCACGTCATGTGAGAGCCCACACCTACATTAAACAAAGGAGGGGTGGTCTTTGGTACCCATATCTTATTGGGTCCATGGGGGTTAGTACCTTCTCTAACCCAAAAAAATTCTTTGCTAAATTTGAAGTATGTAATCTATCAAAGCAAAATTTAGCAAGGTGGCCCTTATGTCCACAATGTGTACATGTGTACACATGAGCATACATAGTGTGATGGTGTCCGTGAGGAGCATGTGTATGCCGTGAAGGGTGTGCATGTATAAAGGATGGAACTTGTTTCTTTCGAACCAAGGATTCCAAGCGTGTATAGTTCATGGCACATTGGCTCATAGTGGAGCCCAAACAATAACTCTCTTCTTTACATACAAATATCATCATTAATCTTAGAAGAAGAGGTACATGCATTAGGTAGACTAGATGAAGAAGGTACACTAGCATGACAAACATGTGCATCCATCTTATTTTGCAAAACAATATTCTTATCTAAACAAACATTCAACTCATTTGAAATAGAAATAATTTTATTTTTCAAAGCAACATTCTCCTTTAAAAAAAAATCAACTTTCGAAGACAAATTTTCATTTTTCTTCAAAAGAGTTTCACAATCATTTTTAGATTTTAAAAATTCATTTTCTTTAAGTGCAAGTTCTAATTGAGATCTCAATGAATCCCTTTCATTATAGACCTCAACCTTTTCTTGCAAAACATTGTTAAGTCTAGAATGCAAACTCTTATTTTCTTTTTCAATTTCTACACTCTTCTTTTTCAACAAATTATATTTTTCTATTAATTTTTCACACACAATAGGAAGTTCTTCATTCAAAGCATGGGCATCAATATGATCATTTGAAGAACTAGCATCATCATCACTATCTAATGAAGTTTCCGAGTGTACCTCAAGGGAGTCATTCCCTTGGACCATGAAGCATTGAGAATCGGATTCTCCACTAGATTCCTCCGGTTGATTTGACAATAGAGGCTCGGAGGTGGTGGTAGTTGTCAACAAATTCCACACTGCAAAGGCGGAATTAATGTTAGAAACACGTAAAAGATAATCTTTAGATAATGTGCTTCTAATGGCCTCAAGGGCTTGTGCATGGGCCCCTATATGATTGCTATCACTAAGGAAGGATTCCTTGGTAATGGCAAGGCAAACTTTATGACCTAGGGTTTGTAAATAAACAGTCATTCTAATCTTCCAAACATGAATGTTGGAAGGGTCAAACATAGGTGGGGTCATGAAAGCCATGGTAAACTATATGTGTGCAAAACAAGCAAATGCAAACAATAGACTAGCAACCAAATGGATCTCACTCCTAGGATGTTAAGCCTAATATCAGGAGCACTAGCTCTGATACCAATTGAAAAAAAACACCTAAGGGGGGGTGAATAGGTGTAAGTGCTAATCTAGAACTAAATGCAAAACTAAGTGCGCTAAATGCGGAAGCTAATGCAAATCTTGCACAAACTTAATACAACACAACAAATATAGCCGAATTCCCCGTGAAGGGCTCTGGACTAACTCCTCTTGATTCCCCTTGAATGGGTTGAGGTGCTATGTGAAGCTCTTGTTGGTTAAGTATAAGTTAGGCACACACAAACAACCAAGCATATACAAGATATAGCAATGTGAATTATGCAAGGCACAACACAAGCAAATAGATATGACAATATGAATTATGCTCAACACAAGCAAATATGATATGAATGAAGTATGATGCTTTGCACAAATGTAAAGAGAGAGAGTTTAGAGATAAGTGGATCAAACGCAAACACAATGATATGTTACGAGGTTCGAGCACCCTTGCTCTACATCCCCGCCTACACCACCGTGTAGGATTTCCAATCCACTATACCGTCCACCGAGGACTCCCACCGAGGGAACCTTCACCGAGAAGGATTTGTTACAACAATGGAGTACCGAACTCCTCTCTCAATACAAACACCTCCTCACACAAGAGGGGTAGGCCCTTAGCCAAACAACAACCAATCCACCTCACACTTGAGGGATACAAACAAACAACCAACTCCACCTCACCAAGAGGGAGCAAACACCAATCTCCACCTCTACCAAAGAGGGAGCAAACCAAACCTCAACCTCTACCTAAGAGGGAGCACCCAACAAAGAAAAGGGTTTACAATTTGGAGGCTCAACAACCTCAAACAATCTCTTTTTCTCTCTTTTCCACAAAAACAAAATCCTAAATAGATTAGGATAGAAGATAGCTCAAGTGTGGAAACTAGGTGTTTTGGAAACAAGCAACAAAGAAAAACTATTTGGGAAATCTATTGTAAATGATAGAAAAATAAAAACCAATACAATATCCCAAAACCTAGTTCTCTTTGATTTTTCAAAAACCCAAAACAATAAAGATTGAAAGTTTAAAGCACAAAACTCTTTTTAAAACTCTTTTAAAACAATAGAGAAAGTCTGAAAATTTTGTCTCTAAAAACCTTGGCCAAAATCCCAAACAAATGGGGTTTATATAGGCCTATCAGAAAACTAGCCGTTAGGCTGATGTGGCAGCCTGACAGGCTGACGGTCGACCGGCCCGGTCGACCGCCAACGGTCAGAAATGTGACCGTTGTGCAACCACGGTCGACCGGCCAGGTCGACCCAAACAAACAGAGAGCACTGCTCTAAGCCCGGTCGACCCGGACGGTTGACCGTCCCAGTGTCTCCAAACGTGCACAGATTTGTGCACGTCGGTCGACCGGCCCGGTCGACCGACTTCAGCTAAGTCGACTAGGTCAGTTGACTTAGTCGACTGATTGAAGCCTGGAACAGAAATCTGGGTCAGAAAAACTGGGAAAAATATTTTATAAAAATCTTTTATCTTTTCTGAAAATCCCATAAAACTTGTTTTAACATTTTATATTGAAACACAAACAAGTGATAAAATTTCAAGACATATATCAATCATATCAATTTCATTTTTGAGTCTTGCAAATTTTATCAAAAACAACACTTGTATTTTTATCAAACTTGATTTTTCCAAAACATGAATAGGATAGTCAAAAATAAGTTTGTTTAAGAAGTTTAAGCATGCATGTATAAATAGAAAATATCTACTATACATATAAACCATGTAAACTTGTTTTGATCAATCTATTCATGAAAACCAATTCCAAAACATAAAAACGTGTGTGTTGTGACCTTGAGCATATCAACTATACTAAGCTTTACAAATGGATCTAAAACACACTATCTAAACTATGGATACCTAAGTCTTCTTTATGATCTTCATCTTCAAGTTGACTTGCTCCAAAACTCCATCCATGGGCTAGGCAATGTATGATCTTGAAGCTTTGGCCCTGGAATCACTATGAAAAGCTTCTAAACACCTTTGTTGAAGCTAATCACCAACTAATATCTTGCTAATGATCTGAAACTTAAAATCACAAGAATATTAGTAAACATAACTACATGAGTTAATCATCATCAAAACTAGGGTGGAAGGCCTTTGGGCCAACACCCACCACATTGGTGCTTTCATTGAGATTTCTTGAGTTTACGCTCAGAGTTCCCTCCCCTTCGTCAAACACTACCCCAAATCCCTCTACAAAATAGCCTTATTAATGACGGTGGCACCTCTAAAGAAAACCCTTTTGCAGATCGCTACTACGTCTCCCGCCTCCAAAGGCAAGAAGACTATCAATGGGGGCACGAGTAATGTCAAACTTCATCCCTCAAATCCTGATGTTGTTCTTGAACGTATTGAGGAAGATCACTCATCCTCGATATCCCCACCGGAGAAGGCAGCCAAGTATCGGTCTCGGTCGCCTGTTGAAGGACAATTCCTTTAGATGTTACCCACCTACAGGAGTAGCCAGACGAACAAGAGCCTGAGGCGGCTCTCAATCGTGAGAAGACTACCCTAGAGAGGGATATCGCTACATGCGTCCACGATCAGCTCCTTGACGTGCTCTAAAAAGACAGGGCGAGGGATTTAGATGAGGAATCCCACCCTCATCCTTCATAAATGTGCAAGACAAACACCGCCTGCATTGGGGCAGTCGGAGGCATCATCGATCCGCCTCTCCGCACCTCGAGGAACGCTGTGATGAGAGCAAACTTGACAAACCCACAAAAACTCCTTTCAGCGAGGATCGGGTGGAGATGGTGAAGAAGCGGATTGATGAGGACAAGCTGAAAGTGCTCTAATGCCAATTGAAAGCACACCTAGAGGGGGGTGAATAGGTGTACTTGCTAATCTAGAAACTAAGTGCGCTAAATGCGGAAGCTAATGCAAATTTTGCAACACACTTAATACAACACACAAGTGTAGCCGAATCCCCCGTGAAGGGCTCTGGACTAACTCCTCTTGATTCCCCTTGAATGGGTTGAGGTGCTATGTGAAGCTCTTGTGGTTAAGTATAAGTGAGGCACACACAAACAACCAAGCATATACAAGATATAGCAATATGAAATATGCAAGGCACAACACAAGCAATGAATGATATGAATGATGCTTTGCACAATATAAAGAGAGAGAGAGAGAGAGAGTTGAGAGACAATGGATCAAACGCAAAGGCCAAGATATGTTTCGAGGTTCGAGCCTTTAGCTCTACATCCCCCTTCACCACCGTGAAGGATTTCCAATCCACTATCTCCCACCGAGGGAACCTCTACCGAAGAGGATTTGTTACAACAAGGGAGTACCGAACTCCTCTCTCAAACACCGCCTCACAACCGAGGGGTAGGCCCGTAGCCAATACAACAACCAACACAATCACCTCTACCGAAGAGGGATACAAACACCAACTCCACCTCTCACTAGAGGGAGCAAACAACAACCAACTTCACCTCTCACTAGAGGGAGCAAACCACAATCCTCAACCTCTACCGAAGAGGGAGCAACCCAATCAAAGCAAGGGTTTTACAACAAGTGGTTACAAAGACCACAAACTCTCTTTTCAACAAACAAAAGATCCTAAATAGATTAGGATAGAAGATATAGCTCAAGTGTGGAAAACTAGGTGTTTGGAAAACAAAACTCAAAGAAAAATACTTGGGAAAACTCTTGTAAAAGATAGAAAATGAAAGCCAAGACAAATCTCCCAAAATTCTCTTTTCTTTGATTTTTCCAAAAACCTAAAACAAATAAGATTGGAAGTTTAAAGCCCAAAAACACTTTTGAAAACTTGTTTTAAACTCTGGGGAAACTGTAATTTTTCTCTTGTAAAAACCTTAGCCAAAATCTCAAAGTATTGGGGTTTATATAGGCCAAAACAGAAACTAGCCGTTAGGCTGATCTGACAGCCTGACAGGCTAGCGGTCGGCCGGCCGGCCGACCGCCAACGGTCAGAAATATGACCGTTGGGCAACCCGGTCGACCGCCCGGCCGACCGAAATAAACAGAGAGCAGAGCTCTCTGGTCCGGTCGGCCGCCCGGCCGACCGTCCCTGTGGCTGCCAAATGTGCACAAGCTTGTGCACGTCGGTCGACCGGCCTTTGGTGCGGTCGACCCGTGCGGTCGGCCGACCTGGCCTGTCAGCCACTGATCTGGGACAGAAACACATGTTAAAAATATTCTAAAAATTCTTTTAAGTCTTATAAAAATACCCAAAAATAGTTTTATCATTTTGCATTGATATATAACATGTGATAAAAAGTTTAGCTCAAATATCAATCAATATGAACTATTTTTGTGTTTTAACATTTTTACCAAAAATCAAAACATGTATTTTTATCAAACTTGATTTTTTAATACATGAATAAGATAGTCAAAATAAGTTTGTATAGAAAGTTTAAGCATGCATGTATAACTAGAATACATCTATTATACATATAAACTATTTAAACTTGTTTTGATCAATCTATTCAAGAAAACCAAATCCAAAACATAAAAACGTGTGTGTTGTGCACTTGAGCATATCAACTATTCATATCTTTACAAATGGATCTAAAACATACTAAACTAAACTAGGATACCTAAGTCTTCTTGATGACCTCCATCTTCAAGTAGACTTGATCCCAAACATGATCCACCGAGTGCAAAGGTACGATCTTGATGCTCGGGCACGGGAATCACCAAGTGAAGGCTTCCAAACTTCTCTTTTTGAAGCAATCACCAACTAATATCTTGATCAATGATCTGTAACTAAAATCACAAGATAATTAGTAAACATAACTACATGAGTTAATCATCATCAAAACTAGGGTGGAAGGCCTTTGGGCCAATACAAGCCACATTATCGCGGTGGACCAGGATCTTCCATCATGAGGATCTCCAATTTCCCTCTCTCAGAGGAGATCATGTCTCACCAATTTTCAAAGAAGTTCATAATTCTGAACTTTGACTTTTACACTGGAGTGATTGACCTTGTCCAACACCTTCGAGCCTTCCAGGTCAAGAAGGCGGTTCATCCCACGATGACCTCCTCCTGTGTCAGGTATTCCCCTCTAATCTCAGGGGTGTAGCGATAGATTGGTTCTACTTCCTCCCGTCGCGATCTCTCCGGTGCTTTGAGGAGGTCAGCAACGTCTTCTTCATCTAATATGCCTCGCGGCAAGAGTTCAAGAAGAACGATAACTACCTTCTCACCATCAAGGTGAAGCAAATGTTATATCAGTTACTTTCAGAGCCAGATGGCACTAGTTTATAACTGTAGCAATGAGTCGATGTAGCCGCATTCACCGTCAGACTGCAGACCGACTACTCCTACCGGCATCTGTTGAAGCATGATGTCACCAGCATGAAAGACATCATATCCCGGGCCCAAAAGTACATCCAACTGGAAGAGACGACACGACACCTTGATAAGTCGACCTCCTAGGTAGGAGGGTGAAGGGAGAAGACAAAGTGAACATCTGTTCCTCTGAAGAAAGTTTCAAACGAGGGCAGGATGGTTATAAGAAGCGCTCCCAACTGAACTCTTCACGAATTCCCTTGGAAGTCTATGGAGCTGATGTTGACTTCACTCCATTCAAGATTCCTATCAACCACGTCTTCAGTGTCATCCAGGATCAAACTTGGGTTAGGTGCCCAAAGCCACTCCCACCTAATCCGAAGGGCCCCGAAGCAGGCGATTATCACGCCTTTCATGACGGGATGGGACATCACACTGTCGACTGTCGCTCCTTCAAGAAGCAACTCTAGGAGCTAGTTAATTAGGGGTATCTCAAGAAGTTCATTCTGTTGGCATATGAAGAATATATATGTGAATCTTTGAATTGAATTACGGCGAGATCCGTTGATCGAATCAATTGGATGATGGTTGGAGTATGTTCTCCTTCCATAGGGGATGAACGTGGTATATTCACATGTTCAATTTCGACTTCGAATGAATGAGATATTCAAGTCTAAAGATTGCCTAATTCAAAGCCAAATGGGACTAAAGGTAACTAAAGGTATTTAGTCCCACATTGGCCATGGGATGGAAGTTCGTAGTGTTTAAATAGAGAAAATTGAGAACAAAGGGCGTGCCCTTTGGGTACTTGGAGTTTTCACGCGCGATTGGGAGGAAACCATGCTCGCACATGCGCGCGCGCACACACCGCTGGCGGCGGCGGCGCCGGCCGGCCAGCGTCGGGCCGAGCTTGGGACAGGGTCAGGGTCCGGGTCCGGGTCTGGGTTCAGGTTCCCTACCCGCCTGATTCTTTTTGAACTGGGCCTCACAGGTATGGGTTACACGGAGCAGACCCGCTCCGCTATCCGGATCCGAACCGCCCCGCCAACGGACCCACTCCGCTATCCGGATCCGAACCGCTCCGCTGCAGTTGGACAGCCAACAGTTGCGGTGGTTGGGTCGAACCATTGCAACGGTTCAGACCGAACCGTTGCAACTTTTCGTTGGGTTCGGACCTGTTGGCCCCTCCCGAAGCGCTATAAATAGCGCTCCGAATTCTCAATTAAATACAACACTACAACACCAATAGCAAGACTTATAAAGGAGATTCTCTCTCTCAGTCTTGAAGTGACTTCCAAAGGGAATTCCAAAGGGAAGTGGGAAATCAGTAACTCGGTTTCCGAAGCGGCTTCCAAAAGAGATTCTGCAAAATAAATTCGTTCTGAAAGAGGGCTCAGAAAATTCAACAGATTCTTTAATAGAATTGTTGTCTGAATCTGGGACTTCCTAAGAAGAATATTCTTCTACCTTCCTTCTTCCTCTACAGTGGGTGCTCCTCCAAAGTAAAGGCAAATATTCTCCCGAAATTTGTCTTTGTCCCGCTGCTTCAATAATCCTGTGAAGGTACTGGTTAACTACGGTTCGACCGTACGGTGATTTGGTAGTGCTATCCAAATACCGTGAAGGAGTGTTGTATCTTGGGAGACCAGCATCCAGTAACCCGTTAGCACCAGTGCGGGGGACGTAATTGTCTTAAGGAGATTCGCTTTAAGCGTACCTCACTCCAAGTACTGTATAAGTGAATTAATTTCTTTATACAGGGGATATACTGATATTCAGTATATTGAGACTGATTTGGTGTTTAACCAAGGAAGGAAATTGAAAGGTGGTTCTTAAATTAAGGATCGTTATATTGAACGGAAAACCTCCCACCTATATTTGCCGACCTGGCCAATTAGATTGTTGATATTTCAGTGATATTGATTAGTTGTCAGATTGATCCCAGCAACCAACAATCTTAAGACAATTAAGTATTGAAGTTTCTTACTTCTATTCTGCTTGAATTTGCAGAAAATGTTTGAGACTAATCAAGATAGCTCTAGTAAGGCACCAAACATGCAGCTACAAGCTTTGATGCCTACTCCACTTCCTAACCCGAAGCCGGAGAAGCCAGGAAAATTTGACGGCACAGAATTCAAGAGGTGGCAACAGAAGATGCTCTTCTACTTGACCACTCTTCATTTGGTCAAATTCCTGCAAGAAGATCTACCAGAACCCGGAACTGATCGGGACTCAGTCCTTGCAGTCGATGCATGGACTCAAGGTGACTTCCTTTTACCAAAATTATGTTTTAAATGGACTGGATGACTCTCTTTACAATGTCTACGTCCCGTCACAATGGCAAAAAAGTTATGGGCCAGTCTTGACAAGAAGTACAAGACCGAAGATGCTGGTACCAAGAAGTTCGTCATAGGATGATTTCTGGAGTACAAATGGTGGACAGCAAGATTGTAATCAGTCAGGTGCAAGAGTTTCAACTTATCTTACACGAGATAGAAGCCGAATGTATGATTCTACCTGAAACCTTTCAGGTTGCTACTATCATGGAGAAACTCTCACCTGCGTGGAGAGATTTCAAGAACTACCTGAAGCACAAGCGAAAGGAGCTGAAGTTAGAAGATCTCATTGTGAGGCTTCGAATCGAGGAGGACAACAGAAAATTCGCGAAAAGGAGCAGTAAGAACTCCTATGAAGCAAAAGCCAATGTGATCGAAGACTCAAAGGGGAAAGCGTCTACTTCCAAAGGCTTAAAGCAGAAGAAGACTTCCTAGGGGTACAAAGGCAAGATCCAAGAAGGCAAGAACATGCGCTTCAAAGGAACCTGCTACATCTGCAACAAAGAAGGGCATAAGGCGAATGAATGTCACAGCCGTCTCAAAAAGAACAAGAAAAGTCATCCACAGGCAAACTTGACCGACCATGAGTCGCCAAGCCTTTCAGCTGTGGTGTCAGAAGTGAATCTGACAACCAACAATAAGGATTGGAGGGTAGACATTGGGGCTACTCGGCACATCTGCTTTGAGAAATTATTATTCTCTGAATATCAAATACTAGAGCAAGATGAGCAACTATTCATGGGAAACTCAGCCGTATCAAAGGTTGAAGGAAAAGGAACGGTCATCCTGAAGTGAACATCTGGAAAAGAGCTTACTCTGAACGATGTGCTACATGTTCGAGATATCCGCAAGAATTTGATCTCTGGATCAATACTTAGTAAGAAAGGATTTAGAATGGTTTTTGAATCAGATAAATTTGTACTTACTAAGGGAGGGATGTATGCGGGAAAGGGTTATCTTGTTAACGGACTTTTTAAAGCCAATGTTGCAGTGGTAGATAAAAAGTCTGTGTATTTGTACCCAAAGCTTATAAATAAAGGAAAAACTTCTGTTTATTTGCTTGAGTCTCCTACTTTATGGCATGCTAGATTAGGGCATGTAAATTACAAGTCATTAAAGAACTTGTCTAATCTAGGATATATTCCTAAACTCAACTTGGAAGAAATTCGCAAGTGTGAGATTTGTGTTGAGGCCAAGTTGGCGAAAAATTCATTTCACTCAATAGATCGAAATACAGAACCTTTAGGGTTAATTCATAGCGATCTGTGTGACTTGAAGTTTATGCCAACTAGAGGCGGTAAAAAGTATTTTATTACTTTTATTGATGACTGTACAAGATACTGTTATGTATATCTTTTAAACAGTAAGGATGAGGCAATAAATATGTTTATAACATATAAAGCCGAAGTTGAGAATCAACTCAACAAAAAAAATCAAGATTCTAAAATCCGATAGAGGCAGAGAATATGAATCAAATGATTTTAGTGAGTTATGTGTTAGTTTTGGTATAATACATCAAACAACAGCACCATATACTCCTCAGCAAAATGGAATTGCTGAACGGAAGAACAGAACTTTGAAGGAGATGGTCAATTCCATGCTCGTAAGTTCTGGAGCTCCGCAGAACTTGTGGGGGGGGAGCTCTATTAACTGCAAATTATATTCTAAATAGAGCACCCCATAAGAAATTTGGTCTTATACCATTCGAGTTATGGCATGGAAGGACACCTTCCTACCATTACCTCAAAATGTGGGGGTGCCTTGCAAAGGTGCTAGAACCATTACCAAAAAAGACTAAGTTGGGAGTAAAAACTATGGGCTGCATATTCATAGGCTATGCCTTGAATAGTAGTGCCTACAGATTTCTGGTTCATAAATCAGAAATACCAGATATTCATGTAAACATGATTATCGAATCTAGAGATGCTGTGTTCTTTGAAGATATTTTTCCATATAAACGGGAAACAGATAAGACTTCTAAGAAAAGAACACATGAGATAGCGTTCAGGGACGAAAGCCCCGAGGAACCGACTGTTAATGTGGAAACTGAACCAAGAAGAAGTCAGAGATCTAGAATCTCAAAATCTTTTGGTCCAGATTTCATAGCATACGCTATTGAAAGCGAGCCTCAAACATTTAAAGAGGCTATGTCAACCCCAGAAGCACAAATGTGAAAAGAAGTTATAAATAGCAAAATAGAATCCATACTAAGTAATCATACTTGGGAATTGGTAAACTTGCCTCCTGGCAGTAAACCAATTGGGCGTAAGTAGATTTTCAAAAGAAAATTAAAACCCGATGGATCTATCGATAAGTACAAGGCTAGATTAGTAGCCAAGCGTTATCGACAAAAAGGACTTGACTAGTTCGATACTTATTCACCAGTAACAAGAATAACATCCATTTGAATGTTGATTGCAATTGCAGTATTGCATAACTTGTTGGCCCAATAGCCTTCCACTCTAGTTTTGATGATGATCAACACTCATGTAGTTATGTTTACTAATATTCTTGTGTTTCTAAGTTTCAGATCATTAGCAAGATATTAGTTTGGGAGATAGCTTCAACAAGGTGTTTGGAAGCTTATCATGGTGATTCCGGTGCCAAAGCTTAAAGATCATACCCTTTGCACTCGGTGGATCGCGTTTTGGGAGCAAGTCTACTTGAAGATGGAGTTCCTCAAGAGAAGACTTAGGTATCCTAGTTTAGTTTAGTGAGTTTTAGATCCATTTGTAAAGCTTAGTTTAGTTGATATGCTCAAGTGCACAAACACACACGTTTTATGTTTTGATGTGTGATTTTATGAATAGTTGGATCAAAACAAGTTTTCATGATTTATATGTATAGTAGATGTTTTCTAGTTATACATACATGCTTAACTTATAGACAAACTATTTTGACATTCCTATTCATGTTTTGGAAAAATCTAGTTTGATAAAAATACAAGTTTTATTTATGATAAAATTGGCAAGACACAAAAATGAATTGATATGATTGATATATGTCTTGAAATTTTTATCACAAGTTTAGTGTTCAAGTAAAATGATAAAACATATTTTTGTGGATTTTTCAGAAGTGTTAAAAGATTTTTTACAAATTTTCTATCTCAAAAATCTGCCCAGAAAAACTGTATTTCAGGCAGACCGGTCGACCGGGACAGTCGACCGGCTGCTGTGTCCGGATATGCACAGGCTGTGCATGTCCGTCGGTCGACCGGGTCACGGACCCAGTCGACCGATATAGAGAGTCTGCTCTCTGTATCTTTTCGGTCGACTGGGTCGGTCGACCGATAGAAGGAAACTGTGTTTCCTCCTTGTTGGTCGGTCGACTGGCAGTCGACCGAAGCCCCAACGGTCATATTTTCGACCGTTGGCGGTCGACCGGGCCGGTCGACCGGTGGCTGTCTAAATTGCCACATCAGCCTAACGGCTAGTTTTCTGTTTTGGCCTATATAAACCCTATTCATTTGGGATTTTGGCCAAGGTTTTTAAGAGAAAAATTTCTGGTTTTCAGCAGAGTTTAAAAGAGTTTTTAAAAAGAGTTTTTAGTGCTTTTAACTTCTCATCTTTATTGATTTGGGTTTTTGGAAAAATCAAAGAAATTGGAATTTGGGATTTTTGTATTGGCATTCATTCTCTATCTTTTACAAGAAATTTCCCAAGTGTTTTTTCTTTGTTGCTTGTTTTCCAAAACACCTAGTTTCCACACTTGAGCTATCTTCTATCCTATACTATTAGGATCTTTGTTTTTGTGGAAAAGAAAGAAAAAGAGAAAAGAAAAGAGAAAGAAAAGAGAAGTGTTTGAGGTTGTTGTTGTAAACCTCTTGAGTTGTAACCACCCTTTTATTTGTGAATCCCTCTTCGGTAGAGGTGATCGGGTGATTGGTTTGTGAGCCTCTTAAGGAGAGGCATTTGTTGTGGTTGGCTACGGGCCGTATCCCTCTTCGGTAGAGGTGGATTGTGTGTTGTATTGCCTCGGTGGCATTGTAAGTTGAGAGAGGAGTTAGGGGCTCCTATAGTGGATTAGAAATCCTACACGGTGGTGTAGGCGGGGAAGTAGAGCTAGGGGCTCGAACCTCGAAACAAATTTGTGTGTTTGCGTTTGATCCAATTACTCTCAACTCTACTCTCTTATATTTGTGCAAGCATCATTCATTCATTGCATCATATATTTTTGCGTGGGATTGAGCATATTCATACTTGCTTGCATTTGCACCTTGCATTTTATTCATATTGTTATATATTGTATATGCTTGGATTGCTTGTGTGTGTGCAACACTTATACTCATCCAACAAGAGCTTCATATAGCAACCTCAACCCATTCAAGGGGAATCAAGAGGTGCTTGTCCAGAGCCTCGCAAGGGGAATTCGGCAACACTTGTTGGATTGTACTAAGTGTTCTTGTAAGATTGTTTTAGCTTCCGCATTTAGCACACTTAGTTTGCATTAAGTTCACTAGATTATCACTTTCACCTATTCACCCCCCCCTCTAGGTGTATTTCAATTGGTATCAGAGCTAGTGCTCCTGATATTAGGCTTAACATCCTAGGAGTGATCCATTTGCTTGCTAATCTACATTTGCATTTGTTCATTTGCACACATATAGTTTACCATGGACTTCATGACCCCACCTATGTATGATGCTTCCAACATTCTTGTTTGGAAGACTAGGATGTCCATTTACCTACAAACCCTAGGTTTACATGTTTATCTTGCGGCTACCAAGAAATGCTATCTTGGTAACCTCATTCATATAAGGGCCAATGCACAAGCCCTAGAGGCTATTAGAAACACATTGCCTAAAGATTATCTTTTACATGTTTCTAATATTGATTCCGCTTTTGTAGTGTGGAATTTATTGACAACCACAACCGCTACCTCCGGGCTTCAAGAACAAATCCAAAAGAAAGAGGAATCTAGTGGAGAATCCGATTCCCAATGTTTCATGGTCCAAGGGAATGACTCCCTTGAGGTACAATCGGAAACTCTATTAGATTGTGATGATAGTGCTAGTTCTTCTAATGATTATATTGATCCCCATGCTTTGAATGAAGAACTTTCATTAGTTTGTGAAAAATTAATTGAGAAGTATAACATTTTGAAAAAGAAAAGTCTAGGCATTAATAATGAAAACAAAAATTTGATTGCTAGACTTGATATTGTTTTGCAAGAGAAAGAGGAGATTGCTAATGAGAAGGATTCATTAAAATCTCAACTTGACCTTGCACTTAAAGAAAATGAACTTTTGAAAAATAAAAATGATTGCCATGTTCTTTTGAAGAAAAATGAAAATTTGACTTCAAAAGTAGATTTTATTTTAAAAGAGAATGTTGCTTTGAAAAATAAAATCATTTCCATTTCAAATGATTTAAATATTTGCTTAGATAAAAATATTGTTTTGCAACATAAGATGGATGCACATGTTTGCCATGCTAGTGTAGCCTCATCATCTAGACTATCTAATGCATGTACCTCTTCTTCTAGGATTAACAATGATATATCCATGCTTAAGAAGAAGGTAGATTGTTTGGGCTCCACTATGAGCCAATGTGCTATGAATCATACACGGTTGGAAACTTTGCTTCGAAAGAAACAAGTTCCATCCTTCATGCATGCACACCCTCCACGGCATACACATGCTCCTCACGGACACCATCCTAACACTATGTATGCTCATGTGTACACTTGTACACATTGTGGTCGAAAAGGCCATCTTGCTAAATTTTGCTATGATAGATTAAATACTCCAAATTTAGCAAAGAAATATGTTTGGGTTAGAGAAGGGACTAACCCCCATGGACCCAAAAGACAATGGGTACCAAAGACCACCCCTCCAATTTTTGTTGTAGGTGAGGGCTCTCACATGACGTGAGAGTGTTGGTACCTTGGAGTGGATGTGTTCCATGCTTAAAGAATACTTTTTGGATGCATCACTTTCAAGGGAGAAGATTTGGTGGAAAGGACCACCATGTTTTGGAAACAAGGAAAGTTGCCTTCTAAGGCTTTGGTAACAATTCCTAACTCCTTATTATTGTTTACATGTTCATATCATTTGTTTTATAGCATGTCATTGTTTAATGTTCACTATGTTATATCATGTTCATTAGATTAGTGATATACATGCTTAGTTGTTTAGAGACACCCATGCTCAATGTAGATTTATATTTGTGTGATCTCACTTTTGATCTAATATGTATATCCTAGATCTAATGCATATGCATATACATATTGATCATATGAACGTTTGTTTCATGTTTTAGTTGTATCATGTTGTTTTATATGTGTTTTGTGCTTCATGTGGTATATACATGTTTAAATGTAGATTTTATCAAAACTTGCATGTATACATGTACACTTAGTGAGAACAAATTGACTTATATATGTTTTGCCCTTCATGCTCATTTGTACCCACTATGTGCACAAGTATAGGCTAGTTTTGATGATTCCTTTATTTATACTTGTCATACCTATTTTTATGATTCTACTTCATGTATATGTATTTTAAATTCAAACCTAATAAATATACATGTATACCCATGAGTCTTTTGCCTTCAATACAAATATTTTTAATAGACTCGTTTATGGTTGGGATATGTATGCATATTGTTAGATTTGGATGGATCATACATATACCTAGAAGTTGGTTCACAAAATAAAAGAATTTTGATGAATTTATGTGTTTTGTTTTAACAAAATGATATTCGTGTTTGTCTTGTGCTTAATGATTTGATGACTTGTTTAAGTATTAGTCTTCATTAAGACTAGTTATATACCTATACATATAGTGGGACACAAATAAATCTATATATGATTGGGTTGAATGCTTATTTGTTCCCATTAGTTGTATGAGTATAGTCTAGTTTTGATGATTCATATATTTTAAACTTGTATTCATATTTTTTTTAATTTATATAAGTTTTAATTTCGTGTATATGTTTATTTTGCCAAAACATTAAGATATACATGTATAATCCTTGAGTCTTTTGCCCTTCATGCAAATCCTTATATATGGACTCAATTGTGTTTAGGATATATATGTATACTTATTGTGTTGACAATTTATACATATACCTTGAAATGAAATTAGTTTATGAAAATTGGTTTTTCGTGTTTTCATATTTAAGTTTTACTTCATGTATATGTCCATCTAGTTCAAACTAATCCTATACATATACATTCCTTTTTGAGCCACGTGCCTTCATGCATATACCTTGTGGACTCGTTTGTATTTTGGATATGTATGTATACCTTAGTTTATACTAGCCATACATATGCCTTGAAGATTAAGTAGTTCTATGATCTTTTGTTTTAGATAAGTATTATTGTTTAAAGGAATTAAAAGAGCTTAATGAAATATTTTTCATAATTGATTTTCACATGTTAGTTGTACACTCACACTTATTAATTGGTCATGCTTTGTTTTCATGAGACCTTCTTATACTTAATTGAATAGAGTGTTGATTATCATGTGGATTTCACTTTTATGAAAAATGACTTATATTTATTCCTTGCTTGAAGAATTTCGCACTAGTTTACAAAACTTTCTATTTTAACTAGTTCGAATTTTTTTTATTGTGATATGAGTTATACCATGATTATTATTGTTACTTCAATTGGTATCATTGAACTCTTTCAATTGGTATCAATTTGATTCTTTATGTATACTCATATTTGTTGATTGTGTATGTATGATTTTCCATTGGTATCATCTATTGGTGATTGGTACTCATTCTAATTCATACACATATACATGTTTTTGATTTGTGCTTAAAATATAAGATTTCACAAATCGTGTTTATGCTAGAACTTGAGTTTTACTTTATCTCAATTGATTTATTTTTCAATTGGTATCTTATTTCAAGTCTATGCATCGTTTCAATTGGTATTTCATAAAGGGGGAGAAAATTTGATTTTTGTCGTTTAAATTGGTCCTTGATTCACACTCCCTTACTTTATGTTAAAATATAGGTTCAAATTGGTGTCATGTGTTTAAAAGAACATATTTCTCTTTATAATATCAAGATGTTTATATTGAGTGTTTTTAAATTGGTATCTCAAAATTTTTGTTTAAGAAAATTATATGTAGTTTTGATTTACATTGCCTATATGTGTATAAATTTCATGTTGAGTGTATCTTGTATTGAAGAGCTTGACAACTCTTCTTTATGTGGTACACGTGTGTAGGGGGAGCTTCACATCTCCTCTTATGCATTACATAATATGTGTTATGTGAATTGGGGCTTGTCATCCCTCTTTCATGTAATGCATATGTGTAGGGAAGCTAACTTAACGTCTTCCTCTTCATGAATGTTTATCTCATATACCATTTATTGATCCATGTTGAATTTCTATTGGTATCTAGATGCACTTCATTGACACATTTTTAATTGATATCAATGTTTTAATGTTTAACCCTTTATTGATTCTTAGTTTAGAACAAAAAGGGGAGAAAAATTTGTTTTATGTATTTACCCCTTTGTTGATGATTGACAAAAAGGGGGAGAAGAATTTGGTATTTTGTATTGGAAAAGTTTTGGTATTTTGTATTGGAAAAGTATTGGAAAAGAATTTGGTTTTTAATATGCATTTAATATGCATGTATTTGTTTTTAAATAAGAAAGTATTGTTTATGTTATTGGTATCTAGAGCTTAGAGTTTATCTTACTTCTTTGGTATCTAGAGCTATAACATGTTTATATTGTTTAATATTGTTTATTTTGTTTATGCATGAGTTAAGGGAGAGCTTCTTTGAAGCTTAACTTTAATCCATGCATATATAACTCCATGAGTTTTGTCATCATCAAAAAGGGGGAGATTGTTGGCCCAATAGCCTTCCACTCTAGTTTTGATGATGATCAACACTCATGTAGTTATGTTTACTAATATTCTTGTGTTTCTAAGTTTCAGATCATTAGCAAGATATTAGTTTGGGAGATAGCTTCAACAAGGTGTTTGGAAGCTTATCATGGTGATTCCGGTGCCAAAGCTTAAAGATCATACCCTTTGCACTCGGTGGATCGCGTTTTGGGAGCAAGTCTACTTGAAGATGGAGTTCCTCAAGAGAAGACTTAGGTATCCTAGTTTAGTTTAGTGAGTTTTAGATCCATTTGTAAAGCTTAGTTTAGTTGATATGCTCAAGTGCACAAACACACACGTTTTATGTTTTGATGTGTGATTTTATGAATAGTTGGATCAAAACAAGTTTTCATGATTTATATGTATAGTAGATGTTTTCTAGTTATACATACATGCTTAACTTATAGACAAACTTATTTTGACATTCCTATTCATGTTTTGGAAAAATCTAGTTTGATAAAAATACAAGTTTTATTTATGATAAAATTGGCAAGACACAAAAATGAATTGATATGATTGATATATGTCTTGAAATTTTTATCACAAGTTTAGTGTTCAAGTAAAATGATAAAACATATTTTTGTGGATTTTTCAGAAGTGTTAAAAGATTTTTTACAAATTTTCTATCTCAAAAATCTGCCCAGAAAAACTGTATTTCAGGCAGACCGGTCGACCGGGACAGTCGACCGGCTGCTGTGTCCGGATATGCACAGGCTGTGCATGTCCGTCGGTCGACCGGGTCACGGACCCAGTCGACCGATATAGAGAGTCTGCTCTCTGTATCTTTTCGGTCGACTGGGTCGGTCGACCGATAGAAGGAAACTGTGTTTCCTCCTTGTTGGTCGGTCGACTGGCAGTCGACCGAAGCCCCAACGGTCATATTTTCGACCGTTGGCGGTCGACCGGGCCGGTCGACCGGTGGCTGTCTAAATTGCCACATCAGCCTAACGGCTAGTTTTCTGTTTTGGCCTATATAAACCCTATTCATTTGGGATTTTGGCCAAGGTTTTTAAGAGAAAAATTTCTGGTTTTCAGCAGAGTTTAAAAGAGTTTTTAAAAAGAGTTTTTAGTGCTTTTAACTTCTCATCTTTATTGATTTGGGTTTTTGGAAAAATCAAAGAAATTGGAATTTGGGATTTTTGTATTGGCATTCATTCTCTATCTTTTACAAGAAATTTCCCAAGTGTTTTTTCTTTGTTGCTTGTTTTCCAAAACACCTAGTTTCCACACTTGAGCTATCTTCTATCCTATACTATTAGGATCTTTGTTTTTGTGGAAAAGAAAGAAAAAGAGAAAAGAAAAGAGAAAGAAAAGAGAAGTGTTTGAGGTTGTTGTTGTAAACCTCTTGAGTTGTAACCACCCTTTTATTTGTGAATCCCTCTTCGGTAGAGGTGATCGGGTGATTGGTTTGTGAGCCTCTTAAGGAGAGGCATTTGTTGTGGTTGGCTACGGGCCGTATCCCTCTTCGGTAGAGGTGGATTGTGTGTTGTATTGCCTCGGTGGCATTGTAAGTTGAGAGAGGAGTTAGGGGCTCCTATAGTGGATTAGAAATCCTACACGGTGGTGTAGGCGGGGAAGTAGAGCTAGGGGCTCGAACCTCGAAACAAATTTGTGTGTTTGCGTTTGATCCAATTACTCTCAACTCTACTCTCTTATATTTGTGCAAGCATCATTCATTCATTGCATCATATATTTTTGCGTGGGATTGAGCATATTCATACTTGCTTGCATTTGCACCTTGCATTTTATTCATATTGTTATATATTGTATATGCTTGGATTGCTTGTGTGTGTGCAACACTTATACTCATCCAACAAGAGCTTCATATAGCAACCTCAACCCATTCAAGGGGAATCAAGAGGTGCTTGTCCAGAGCCTCGCAAGGGGAATTCGGCAACACTTGTTGGATTGTACTAAGTGTTCTTGTAAGATTGTTTTAGCTTCCGCATTTAGCACACTTAGTTTGCATTAAGTTCACTAGATTAGCACTTTCACCTATTCACCCCCCCCTCTAGGTGTATTTCATAACTTAGATATCCATCAAATAGATGTCAAGACTGCATTCTTAAATGGTGAATTAAATGAAGAGATATATATGGAGCAACCTGAAGGATTTATAGTCAAGGGTCAAAAACACAAAGTGTGTAAATTGGTAAAATCCTTATACGGTCTAAAGCAGTCTCCAAAACAATGGCATGAGAAATTTGATAGTGTCATGATCAAAGATGGATTCACTATCAATGAATGCGATAAGTGTGTTTACACTAAAACAGTTGAAAATGCATGTATCATTGTTTGTCTTTATGTAGACTACATGTTGATACTTGGGACTAATATTGAAATTATTAAGTCCACCAAAAGAATGTTATCCAACAGTTTTGACATGAAGGATCTGGGGGTTGTTGATGTAATTTTAGGAATTAAAATCACCAGAACACCAAATGGAACCAGTCTATCTCAATCTCACTACGTGGATAAGATGATAGAAAGATTCAAGGATCATGGGATAAAGGAGAATACAAATCCTTTTCTCCCACACGTCCACCTTCATAAGAATACAGGAACTGGAATACGCCAGTTGGAGTATTCTCAGATTATCGGAAGTCTAATGTATTTGATGAATTACACTAGACCCGATATTGCTTACGCTGTAAGCAAGTTAAGCAGATATACTAGTAATCCTAGTGATCAACATTGGGCTGCTCTACTACGAGTATAGGGTTACGTATCACATACCAAGGAATATGCCTTGAGATATGGACAGTATCCACCTGTACTTGAAGGATACAATGATGCTAATTGGATTGCAGATTCTAAGGAATCAAAATCAACTAGCGGATACGTATTTACTCTAGCAGGAGCAGCGGTATCTTGAAAATCTTCTAAGCAAATATGTATTGCCCGTTCCACTATGGAATCGGAATTCATAGCCTTAGATAAGGTCGCAGAAGAAGCAGAATGGCTTCGACAATTCTTGGAAGATATACCATTATGGCAAAAGCCAGTGCCCGTTATATGTATACACTGCGATAATCAAGCAGCTATATCTAGGGCACAAAATGTGATATACAACAGTAAGTCTAGACATATTCGTCGTAGACATAATACTGTGAAGCAGTTGCTCTCAAATGGAATTATCTCTATTGACTTTGTATCGTCAAAGGATAATTTAGCGGATCCGCTTACTAAAGGTTTAAGTGGAGAGCGTATAAACTGCGCATCGAGGGGAATGGGTCTGAAAGTCTAACCTTACCGAGTTAGCTTAATGAAAACCTCACTTAGCGACTGGAGATCCCACAGACTAAGTTCAAGAGAAAACTAGTTATGATTGACTCAGCAAGTAAGCACTTGGAGCTTGACTCCAATCCATTCCTAAGGTGCACATAAGTGCTTTTCTACAAGTGGATTAAGGATAAGCTTAACGCTTTTAATGATGCCTATATCTTGTTACTAAACAAGTGGAGTAGAGTAGACTACTCTTAATAGGACGATCACCTATGTGAGTATAGAGTTGGGTCGGCTCTTTGGGAATTTCTATGGAGGCTATTATTCCCTAAAGATACTCTCTGAAATCAAGAATGTCCAGGGCCAAAACGGACACAACCGAGAACCAAAGTTGATTTGGGAAGTCACTGTGTGAAGCTTGTTGACTTGGCTTACACTAACGGCTAACAGTTCAAGACCTAATTCACTGATTAGCCAGTAAGTCCGATAAAGCTTTCGCTATGGAAGGTTCAAAACCTAGTTCTCCTATCCTGATGCAGTTTCTTTTCTAAAGTACCTTTCACAATAGAGTCAGTCTCTTTGTGTGTCAACTCCTTGAATCTCCATTCATTGTAGGGGATTGTTGGAATATGAAGAATATATATGTGAATCTTTGAATAGAATTATGGCGAGATCCGTTGATCAAATCAATTTGATGATGGTTGGAGTGTGTTCTCCTTCCATAGAGGATGAACGTGGTATATTCACATGTTCAATTCCGACTTCGAATGAATGAGATATTCAAGTCTAAAGATTGCCTAATTCAAAAAATGGGACTAAAGGTAGCTAAAAGCATTTAGTCCCACATTGGCCATGGGATGGAAGTTCGTAGTGTTTAAATAGAGAAAATTGAGAACAAAGGGCGTGCCCTTTGGGTACTTGGAGTTTTCGCGCGCGATTGGGAGGAAACCATGCCCGCACATGCGCGCGCACCGCCGCTGGCGGCGGCGGCGGCGGCCGGCCGGCTCGGGCTCAAGCTCGGGACCGGGTCCGGGTCCGGGTCCGGGTCTTGGTTCAGGTTCGGGTTCCCTACCCGGCCTGGTTCTTTTTGAACTGGGTCTCACGGGTATAGGTTACACGAAGCAGACCAGCTCCGCTATCCGGATCCGAACCGCTCCGCTGCAGTTGGATAGCCAACAGTTGCGGTGGTTGGGTCGAACCATTGCAACGGTTCAGACCGAACCGTTGCCACTTTTCGTTGGGTTCGGACCCGTTGGCCCCTCCCGAAGAGCTATAAATAGCGCTCTGAATTCTCAATTAAATATAACACCTACAACACCAACAACAAGACTTCTAAAGGAGATTCTTTCTCAGTCTTGAAGTGACTTCCAAAGGGAATTCCAAAGGGAAGTGGGAAATCAGTAACTCGGTTTCCGAAGCGGCTTCCAAAAGAGATTCTGCAAAATTCGTTTTGAAAGAGGGCTCAAAAAATTCAACAGATTCTTTAATAGAATTATTGTCTGAATCTGGGACTTCCTAAGAAGAATATTCTTCTACCTTCCTTCTTCCTCTACAGTGGGTGCTCCTCCAAAGTAAAGGCAAATATTCTCCCGAAATTTGTCTTTGTCCCGCTGCTTCAATAATCCTGTGAAGGTACTGGTTAACTATGGTTCGACCGTACGATGATTTGGTAGTGCTATCCAAATACCGTATAGAAGTGTTGTATCTTGGGAGACCAGCGTCCAGTAACCCATTAGCACCAGTGCGGGGGACGTAATTGTCTTAAGGAGATTCGCTTTAAGCGTACCTCACTCCAAGTACTGTATAAGTGAATTAATTTCTTTATACAGAGAATATACTGATATTCAGTATATTGAGACTGATTTATATCAGTCTAATTGGTGTTTAACCAAGGAAGAAAATTGAAAGGTGGTTCTTAAATTAAGGAACGTTCTATTGAACGGAAAACCTCCTACCTGATATTTGCCGACCTGGCCAATTAGATTGTTGATATTTCAGTGATATTGATTAGTTGTCAGATTGATCCCAGCAACCAACACATTCTTAACCCTGGACAATCTTCGAAAGTCAAAGTGCAGAAAGCAGCTCTCGAAGCTCCGCAACAGGAAGATCCGACTAGCCATGCCCTTGTCAACTATTGAGAGGTCGATGCCATTTTCGGCACTTGCCCACTGGAGGGCACTACCTCGAGAGAAAAGGCCTTCTATATCAATGAGGCCTACATAAGAAACTACCCAATAGTGAGTATCGGTCCCCCTCCATTCCCGAGCAGGCCTATCTCGTTCTATAAAAATGATGCTTGCGTCGTGTACTTCCCACGCCATGACGCCCTCATCGTCACCATGCATATCAGCAACTGTCGAGTCTCCAGGATCCTAATTAACACCGAGAGTAGCATTAACATCCTGAATGAAAGTGTCCTGACAGGATGGAGGACACTCCGGAGATTGCCCGAGCGTGATCTATCCTCAAACCCAGTCCAACCTGTATGGGTTTGATGGGAACGAAACCTGTTCTCCCGGTATGATCTCCCTCCTGATCCACACTGATCCCTATAACATCATTATAGAGTTCCACGTAATCGACGTGGTGTCTCATCACAATGCGATCCTTGGGCGAACATGGATCCATGTGATGAAAGTCATCCTGTCCTGCTACAATCAGCTCCTATGGTATCCCACTCCAACGGGGATCGCGAACATAAGAGGAGATCAGGCCATGTCTCGAAGTATTGATGCCATCGTTCATAAGCAATCCGGATGGTCAACAAAGAGCATGGGGGCAGTTATAAATCAAAACCTCCCTCCGACGAAGAAGCTGAAACAAGTCATCGGCCAATAGCAATCACAGAGCAGCGGGGACCGAGTGGCTGACTCCTCCAATGAATCAGAAGCTCCAGCCAGCCGATCGAAGGAAGATGTCAAGCTAATCTATGCGGATCCATTGCATCCAGAGCGGAGCCCTCTGAATCGGGGAAAATCTTCTGGCCGATGAAAAGGTACGACAAAATTTTTTTTAACTAATAACCTAGACATGTTTGCTTGGTCCCCACAAATGTGCCAGGAGTCGATCCTTCCATCATCTGCCACCAGCTTTCTATTGAGCCAGAGATCAAATCAGTGAAGTAAAAGCCAAGAAAGATGAACATGGAGCGGTGTTAGGCGCTCAACGAAGAAGTTAACTGATTACTCTGAGCCGACTTCATCAGGGAGACACACTATCTAGAGTGGCTCGTTAATCCGGTCTTGTGAAGAAGAATAGTGGCAAATGGAGAGTTTGCATCAACTTCACCAACTTCAACCAGGCATGCCTCAAAGATAGCATTCCTCTGCAGAGGATCGATTATCTAGTGGATGTAAATGTAAGCCATAAGCTACTCAGCTTCATGAACGCCTACTCTGGATACAATCAAATTAATATGTATCTACCGGACAAAGACAAGATGATGTTCATCACCGATCGAGGAACCCAATGCTATAAGGTGTTGCCCTTTGGATTGAAGAATGCCAGAGCAACATTCCAATGGATGGTCATCAAGATCTTCAAAGAGCAGATTGGACACACTATGGCATGCTAGTGAAGAGCCTCCAGTGTGCTGACCACGTGCAACACTTAAGTGAGGCGTTTGATCACCTCCGGAAGTATAAGGTAAGACTCAATCCCGAAAAATGCACCTTCGGAGTGACCTCCAGGAAGTTTCTAGGCATCTGGTCACTCAACAGGGTATTGAAGTGATGTAGGATACCAAAGAGCAAAGCAAGACAAACAGTAGGCCAAAATAACTTGACTTGTCGACAACCTTTCATTTGGACATCAACAGGCTTTTTCTGAGAGACAAGAGTAGTCAGACCTATCGACAACGCCCTCTTGTGCCCTATTGACAGGCTTTTATCAAAAGTTGAGATTTTATAGTTTTTTCATTGACTGTCAACAACCCCCTTCAGCTGTCGATAACCCTATTGCGTATCTGGGTATTTGACTTTGTTTAGGATTCTGTTTTGGGTTCAAATTTAGAATCCAATAGAATTTTTTTAGTTTTTTTAGTTTGAAAATTTTTCTTTATATTGAATTTAGCTTTCATAGATAGAATATGAATTTTGTAAGCCTATATAAAGGTCCTTGTATTCTTATTTTGTAATAAACTTTTTATGAATCAAAATTGAGATTTCTTTCTTCAATTACTTATGGATTTTGAGTTCTTATCTTTGGCTTGTGGATTTAGGTCATGTTGCTCGTGAATTCGAGTGTTGTATTTGTAGATTTGAGCATGATTTCCCTACCTGAAGGGTTCTTTAGGGTCTATCAGCGCTAGAACAAGATCTAGCCGGCGTCATTCGTCTTTTTTGCTCCCTCGTCTACTTCAAGTGGTATCAGAGCTTCGACAAACGCTCCGGCGATGGCCGAAGACGATGATGAGCAGTCCAGCCTCTCCACAAGAGTAGGCGTTATTGAAGGAAGATTTGGCACTTTTGAATCGTCCACGGGTAGTATGGTCCAAGAAATCAAGAGGCTATCTGTAACGCCCCAATCCTGCGGGTATGGAGATGTTACTGTGATGTATATACGTAGGTCTAAAATACCCTCACGTACATATGCTAAGCATCAATACAGGTAAGAATCAGAGTAGGGAAGTATGTGGTGATTCATACATTCCAACATATGAGTACAATTACAAAGTTATCACCAGATGTGGTATAATATTACAAGAATATTACATCCCCGATAAGCGCAAATGCGAGAATACAAAGAGGTATACAATAATGAACTGTACAAAAGGGCACTCATGAGTTATAGAAGGAAAACTCGAGAGACGAGCTGGGGGTCTGGAAGGATAGGGCCTTAGACGGTCTGCCGATAATCCACGCTTCTACTGCACCACTCTGATTAGCAACCGGGAGAATCCACCAGCTCTAAGCTCCAGGATCTAGACATGAAGATTTAGGAGAGTTAGAACTCCCCAACGAGTGGTGTTGCGAATGCCAAGTGGCGTGCAAGAATAAGCACACGTGTATCAGTAAATCTGAATAAAAGAGCATGCATTGAAAATCATGTAGTGGGTACATGCATACAGGAGCAGGTAAGGAGGCAGGAAGTAAAGCAGATAAAGAAACACCAGCTATCTCTTAAACTAATATAAAACTGAAAAACCAAATAAAATCAAATACGAGCAAAACCAATCGTACAAGCTTAGGTCACGGCTCCATGAGACAAGTACGTCGAAGGAATAATCCAAATAAGAAAACCCTCATCTACATACATTTATCCCATGTAACTAAAATCCGAGCGTATACAACCCGAGTTGTAAACCAACACAAAGAATTGTATATTAGGATCTTATTATAATTGGGGCCATCTAATTTGTAGGTTTTAGTGTGCGTCCCATTCCACAAACTTCCACTTACAACTTATTGAGCAAGTTATTTGGAAACTGATGAAGTTTGACGAACCATGTTTAGAATGGGCCCCGTACATGCCCGGGACAACGGTCCAGGAGTATCTGGTGCTGAGCCGGAACGTACTACTAGGTACCGGGACTTATTATACGCCCAAACAGGAATAGAGTATCACAGATCCCATAGAAATAGGCCTAGGGCGTGTGCATACCCGACATGAATAAACTGGAGGAATAGGGGTGCCAGTACACCCCACGGAATCCCTGGTAGCCACTAGGTGATCCCCAAGTATGTGGCCACGACTCGATATGACTACCATAAACATGACTATTCAGGACCCATCAGTTTTCCCCAAACCCCGTGCAAGTTATCTTATTATATTTATTATGTAATTATCAGTTTATGGGAATAGCATGAGCAAGACGTGATCAGGAATTCAGAAGTACATGAATACATGTATAACAGGAATACAGGTTACTGTATATAATACAGGATAACAGATATATGATTCACGTAAATGTGATAATCACAAGTCAAGTGTTAACATAATAGATGACAGGTGACAAGTCATGTCATAACTGTTGGCCCAAAAGGTTACACTCTCCATTTATTGAGTTTTGATGATGACAAACCAAATTAGTGCTATTTGGTACTAATGAGTTTGTTTAAGATAAGTTTCAGGTTAGTACCATATTTGGAGGCCATTGCTTAGCTATTGCAACAACTTCTAGGTTTCATGAAGCAAAGAAGGCATATTGCATACTAGGAAGGAACATAGAAGAAGGGGCTCTAGCAAGGCATAGCATGACTCAAGACTTGAAGATTGCTCAACAAGATTTGTTTTTAGTTTTATAGGTTTAGAATTTTGTTAAAGAATGATGGATAGGTTTGAAGCTCAATCACACAACGTTTTTGCGCACATATTGTTTCTAAGATGATTTTCTATAAAATGTACAAAAATATTTTGATACAAAATCCTCTGCCTACAAATCAATTTTTATGTTTTATACTTAGTACTATTTAAAGATATTTTTCATAAAAATCAAAGTCTTTTCAAAATTGTGTTTTAAACTTAACTTTTGACCTGAGCCGGTCGACCGCACCAGTCGACCGTGCCTGTGTCAGTCTTGTCCGGTCGACCGGACAAGCCGACCGTGGTTCTGGCAGATGCACGTATCAGTGTGCATGTTTGCCGGTCGACCGGGCGGTCGACCTGACTGTAGTAGCTTTGCTCTCGGTTTGTTGGGTCGACCGGGCGGTCGACCGTATGCCTGTAACGGCTCTATTTTTGAATAGGCGGTCAACCGACCGGTCGACCGGACTAGCCGTTGAACAGTAAACGGCTATTTTCTGGGCTGTTTTAAATTTTGTCTTTTTGTGTTTAAAATTAGTTTAAGGGATATATTTCAAACTTAATACTCTTTGATTAATCCTAATTATGTTTTATCCCTAAACCCTAGCCCTCTCCTATAAATAGGGGTGTTTGGGGAGAGATTGTTTACAACAATTAATTACAAGAGAAAAATTCCAAAAGTTTCCAAGTTTAAGGCTTTCAAAAGATCTTGGTTTTAGTGCTGAAATTCTCTCATTTTCTGAAGTGTTTTTCAAAAGAATTCTCTGATTTCATTTTCTTTTCTCCTTGCACACAAGAGCTTCATTCCTACTCATTGTTCTCTAAGGACCTTTTGTAAGGGAAGAGACTTTTGAAAGAGAGAGTTTGTGGTCTTTTGACTACTCAGAAATTGCTTGTACTTGAGATTGTGGAGTTGGGTACTCCGGTGTAATTGTGATTTCTTTGTGATAGTGGAAGTAGCTAGAATCCTTCTGGGGAAGGCGGGGAGTAGAGCTGGGTGCTCGAACCTCGATAACATATCCTTATGTTTGCGTTTGGTTTATATTCTTGCACTCCTTACTTTACTTTACTTGCACTTATTACTTGCTTATCATCATCATTGCTATATTTACTTGCTTTCATTCATCTTGTGAATCATGTTGGGTGATTGTTACATCTTAATTTTTAATTTGTCCATTGATTAGCATTATCACCTATTCACCCCCCTAGGTGATTTTCAATAACAAGGGCAAGTGATGAGTGATAACATAACAGTAGCAAGTGTCAAGTAGTAACATGTCAGGTGATAGCACATCAGTTGTTAAGTGATACAGACAGGTGTCAGGTAATAACATGTAGATGTCAGGTAACAACATGGCAAGTATTAGTAGATTAAGAGAAAATATGTCAAGTGATAGCGTAACAGCCAAGCACAATCAAGCGGAGCTTAAGCACTGCTAGAGGTGCGGACAATAAATAGTGTTTAGCCACTAGAGCGCTTGACGGAGCTACTGGAATGACTCAGCTTAAAAGGCGAGTCTAAAATCCAGTAGAATTCGCCTAGACGAATCTAGTGGTAAAGCGCTGAGCGCTTAGCTTGCCTACCCGGCGTAGCTGAGAGACCTGACGATTTATGTGTACTCCTCTTTCGTGAAAATAGGAGAGAGTCCGGAGGCTAAAGTACGCTCGGAGTCTAGGTGCACTCTCGGTAGCTACCACAAACCCATAAGGAGGCAGGCCTAAAACCAATTGGGTAGCTAGCCCAGGAGTGGGCAGAAACCCAGAGTCGGTACCAGAGTACCTACATGAGATGTTAGTACCACACGAGCATGCATATAAACGTAATAATATCTAGACTATCGTGTAGTGGCGAAGCCCGGAGGCTGAGTATAGAACGCCCGGAGGCTGAACGAAGCCCGAAAGCTGGGATAGTGTTGGCCCGGAGGCCTTCCTCTCTAGTTTTGATGATGATTAACTCATGTAGTTATGTTTACTAATAATCTTGTGATTTTAGTTTCAGATCATTAAACAAGATATTAGTTGGTGATTGCTTCAAAAAGAGGAGTTTGGAAGCTTTCACTTGGTGATTCCAGGGCCCGAGCATCAAGATCATACATAGCCTAGCTCGTGGATCACGGTTTGGATCGAGTCTTCTTGAAGATGGAAGATCGCCAAGAAGATTTAGGTATCCTAGTTTAGTTTAGTGTGTTTTAGATCCATGTGTAAAGCTTAGAATAGTTGATATGCTCAAGTGCACAACACACACGTTTTATGTTTGGATATTGGTTTTTCGGTGTTGGTTTAACCAATATTTTTTTCATGAATAGTTGATCAAAACAAGTTTAAATGGTTTATATGTATAGTAGATGTATTCTAGTTATACATACATGCTTAAACTTCTTATACAAACTTATTTTGACTTTCCTATTTATGTGTTGAAAAATCCAAGTTTGATAAAATACATGTTTTGGTTTTTGGTAAAAATGATAAAACACAAAAATGGTTTCATATGCTTGATATTTGAGTTGAAATGTTTATCACAAGTTTATATATCAATGCAAAATGATAAAACTATTTTTGGGTATTTTTAGAAGATTTACAAGATTTATTAAAATATTTTTAACATGTTTTTCTGACCCAGAAATTGGCTGCCAGGCTTTGGCGGTCGACCGGCCCGGTTGACCGTATGCCAGAGCCAGTCGACCAGTCGGTCGACCGACGTGCACAGGTCTGTGCACGTCTGGCCAGGCAATGGGCCGGTCGACTGGGCCGGTCGACCGGACCAGAGAGCTTTGCTCTCTGTATCTGGGCGGTCGACCGGGCGATCGACCGGAGACCCCAACGTTCATATTTATGACCGTTGGCGGTCGACCGGCCGGTCGACCGCAGGCCTGTTAAGCTGCCAGATCAGCCTAACCGCTAGTTTTCTGTTTGGGCTATAAATACCCCATCTCTTTGGGGATTTTGACAAGACTTTTGATAAGAAAAATTCCAGAGTTTCTCTAGTGTTTAAAATAAGTTTTCAAAAGTGTTTTTGGGCTTTTAACTTCCAAATTGGTTGTGTTTTAGGGTCTGGGAAAATCAAAGAAAATAGAAATTTGGGAGATTTGTTTTGTTCTTCAATTCTATCATTTATAAAGAGTTTTCCCAAGTGTTTTGTTTGAGTTTTTTTGTTTTCCAAACACCTAGTTTTTCCACTTGAGCTTATCTTCTATCCTATTCTATTAGGATCTTGTTTTGTGGAAAAAGAGATAGTTTGTGGTCTTTGTAACCACTTGTTGTAAACCCTCATTGTATTTGTGTATCCCTCTTTGGTAGAGGTTGATCGGAGTGGTATTGGTTTGTATCCCTCTTCGGTAGAGGTGATTGAGTTTGGTTGTTGGCTACGGCCCTTATCCCTCTTCGGTAGAGGTGGATTGTGGTTGTATTGCCTCGGTGGTATTGTAAGGTTGAGAGAGGAGTTCGGTACTCCTTTAGTGGATTAGAAATCCTTCTCGGTGAAGGCGGGGACGTAGAGCTAGGGGCTCGAACCTCGGAACATATCTTTGTGTTTGCGTTTGATCCATTGTCTCTTAACCCTCTCACTTTATTTTGTGTTGTGCATCATTCATATCACTCATATCTATTTGCTTGTGTTGTGCCTTGCATCTTTCATATTGCTTATCATCCTTATATGCTTGGCTTGCTTGTGTGTGTGCCTCAATTATACTTAACCACAAGAGCTTCATATAGCACCTCAACCCTTATCTAGGGGAATCAAAAGGAGTTAGTCCAGAGCCCTTCACGGGGAATTCAGCTACACTTATTGGTTGTATTAAGTGTGTTGCAAAATTATTTTAGCTTCCGCATTTAGTTTCTAGATTAGCATTTATACCTATTCACCCCCCTCTAGGTGTTTTTCAATTGGTATCAGAGCCTACGCTCCTGATACTTTAGGCTTAACAACTTAGAAGTGAGATCCTTTGTTTGCTAATCTTCATTTGCATTGCTTGTTTGCACACATATAGCTTGGACCCATGGCCTTCATGACCCCACCTATGTTTGACCCTTCCAACATTCTTGTTTGGAAGACTAAGATGTTCATTTACCTACAAGCCCTAGGATATAAGGTTCACCTTGCCATTACCAAGGAATCCTACCTTAGTGATAGCAAGCATATAGGGGCCAATGCTCAAGCCTTAGAGGCCATTAGAAGCACGCTTTTAAAAGAATATCTTATGCATGTTTCTAATCTTGATTCCGCCTTTGCAGTGTGGAACAAGTTGACAACCACCACCACCTCCAAGTTTCAATTGCCAATCCAACCGGAGGAATCTAGTGGAGACTCCGAGTCACAATGCTTAATGGTCCAAGGGAATGACTCCCTTGAGGTACAATCGGAATCTCAACTAGATAATTTTGATACTAGTCTTCATGTGATGAATTTATTGATGCCCATGCTTTGAATGAAGAACTTTTCATAGTTTGTGAAAAATTAATTGAAAAATATAATTCGTTGAAAAAGAAGACTTTTGCTTTAAATAAAGAAAATGAAAAATTGTCTTCTAAAATTGAGTTTGTTTTGCAAGAGAAGGAGGAGATTTCTAATGAAAGGGATTCATTGAAATCTCAACTAGATCTTGCATTAAAAGAAAATAAGTTTTTAAAGTCTAAAATGATTGTAATGATGTTTTGAATAAAAATAAAGTTTTAACTCCAAAAATTGATTTTGTTGTAAAAAATAATGATTCCTTGAAAAAGGAAATTGATTTCATTACAAAAGAATTAGAAATTTGTTTAAATAAAAATAAATCTTTGAAAAATGATATTGTTTCTCATGTTTGCCATGCTTCACTTAGAACACCTATTGCATGCCACACTTCTTCTTTAATTGAACATGATATATCCTTACTTAAGAAGAGTCTTGATTGTTTGGGCTCCACTTTGAGCCAATGTGTAGTGGGTCATACACATTTGGAATCTTTGTTTCGAAAGAAACAAGTTCCATCTATTATGCATGCACACCCTCCATGGCATACACATGCTCCTCACGGACACACCCATCACATGTATGCTCATGTGTACACTTGTACACATTGTGGACGTAAGGGCCACCTTGCTAAATTTTGCTATGATAGAATACATAATGTAAATTTAACAAATAAATTTGTTTAGGTTAGGAATGATACTAACCCCCATGGACCCAAAAAGTTATGGGTACCAAAGACCACCCCTCTTGTGTTTGATGTAGGTGTGGGCTCTCACATGACGTGAGAGTAGCGGTACCTTGGAGTGGATGCGTTCCGAGCTTCATGGAAATCATTTAGATCCATCACTTTCAAGGGAACATTTGGTGGGAAGACCACCATGTTTTGGAGACATTGAGAAGTTGCCTTATAGGTTTTGGTAACGGTCTCTTACTCCTTATTTATTTATGCATGCTTTTCATGTTCATTAGTTATAGCATGTTTTGTTGTTTATATGATCATTATGAAAATACCATGATTATTAGACTCTTGACATAATGTATAGTATTTGAGACACCCATGTTTAATATGGACTATTATTTTGTGTTCTTACCGTTTGTTTAGCTATCATATTTATCATAGGTTTAATAACATGTGAATTTACATAATAATCATGTTTATGTTTTTCATGTTTATTCATACCTTATTTTTATGCTTCATGCGTTGATTACAGTTTAAATGTTAGTTTTCATTAAGACTAGGATTTATACTTGTACATATAATGGGCCACAAAAAAATCTATATATGTTTGAGCTTGAGTGCTTATTTGAACCCATTAGATGTGCTAGTATAGTCTAGTTTTGATGATCCATGCATTTTAAACTTGTATTCCCATTTTTGAATTTGTTTTATGTATTCTTATTTAACTTCATGTATATGTCTATTTTATCCAAACTATTGTTTATACATATACATCCTTTTGAGCCACGTGCCTCCATGCATATATCTTTGTGGACTCATTGTGTTTGGATATGTATGTATACTTTAGTTTGTATAGGACATACATATACCTTGAAGATTAAATAAGTTTTGATGATTTTCATGTTTTCATGTTTCAAGGAATATTGAGCTTATTGTCCATCTTTCATGATTATGATCTTCACATTGTATTTGTACACTCACATTTATTGTTTACTCATGTGTTTGTTTTCATGAGTCATATTTATGCTTAATTGATTATGAGTGTTGACTATTTTGTGAATTTCATGTTTTCATGAAAAATAATTTTATTTTATTCCTTGCTTGAAGGATTTCGTACTAGTTAACAAATTTTTCATATAACTAGTTGCGATATTCTTCATTTAGTAGAGTTTTTCAAACATACCTTATTTTTCAAACTATTTTTGAAAACCCCTACCTTCCACGGGCAGATGGATGAGCGATCATGCTCATGTATGTTTTTTTATTGAAAATCATTTTAAACTTGAACATGATTGGGAGGATAGGTTATATGAGTTATACCTTGATTATTATTGTTGTTTCAATTGGTATCATTGGATTCTTTCAATTGGTATCAATTTTGGCCTTTCTTGTATACTCATATATGTTTGTATGTGTGTATGTTTTTCAATTTCAATAGTATCAATTTAGATTGGTATTAAACTTTTCATACATATATATGTTTTATTTGTACTTATTATATCCCTATATCTTTAAGCACAAAATTTTGTTTATGCTAAAGCTTGAGTTTTAACTTTGTTTCAATTGATTCAATTTTCAATTGGTTTTTTAAACAAGCTTATGCATGTGTTTTGTTGGCATTTCATAAAGGGGGAGAAAATTTGATTTTCATACTTCAATTGGTATTTTGTTCCCTTACTTTATGATAGAAAATAGTCATTTCATTTGATATCATATACTTAAAAAGAAAAATACTCTCTTTTGATATCAAGATGTTTATTTGAATGTTTTAAAATTGGTATCAATAAGTTTGATCATTGTTTTCAAAATTGATATCAAAAATAAAAAAAAATTGTTTAAAGATAAATACAAAAGTTTTGATTTGTATTGCCTATATGCAAGGAGAGCTTAACATCTCTTCTACATATAGATTCATGTTGAGTGTATCTTGTATTGAGGAGCTTGACATCTCTTCTTTATGTGGTACACGTGTGTAGGGGGAGCTTCACATCTCCTCTTATGCATTGCATAGTATACGTTATGTGAATTAGGGCTTGTCATCCCTCCTTCATATAATGTATATATGTAGGGAAGTTACTTTACCGTCTTCCTCTTCATGAATGTATATCGCATATACCATTTATTTATGTACCTATGTTTACTTTCAATTGGTATCAAGATGCTACTTTGACATATTTTCAATTGATATCCTAATTGATTGTCACCCCGATTTGGTTTTTGTTTTTGTTTTTGTTTTAGACAAAAAGAGGGAGAACATTGTTTTTATTAACCCCTTTGTTGATTCATTGTTTCGAACAAAAAGGGGGAGAAAAATTTATTGATTTAGTTTTGCTTTTACCCCTTTATTGATGATTGTTTCTTTGTAGTAAAAAGGGGGAGAAGATTTTGTTTTGTTTTGATTGTTTACCCCTTTGTTGATGATTGACAAAAAGGGGGAGAATAATTTGTGTTTATGCATGTTTATGTGTTTTATGCATGTTTGATGCATACATGTTTATGTACATTCATTGCATATTTATTATTTATTTGTTTATGCATGAGTTAAGGGGGAGCTTCTTTGAAGCTTAACTTTAATCCATGCATATATAACTCCATGAGTCTTGTCATCATCAAAAAGGGGGAGATTGTTGGCCCGGAGGCCTTCCTCTCTAGTTTTGATGATGATTAATTTATGTAGTTATGTTTACTAATAATCTTGTGATTTTAGTTTCAGATCATTAAACAAGATATTAGTTGGTGATTGCTTCAAAAAGAGGAGTTTGGAAGCTTTCACTTGGTGATTCCAGGGCCCGAGCATCAAGATCATACATAGCCTAGCTCGTGGATCACGGTTTGGATCGAGTCTACTTGAAGATGGAAGATCGTCAAGAAAACTTAGGTATCCTAATTTAGTTTAGTGTGTTTTAGATCCATGTGTAAAGCTTAGAATAGTTGATATGCTCAAGTGCACAACACACACGTTTTATGTTTGGATATTGGTTTTTCGGTGTTGGTTTAACCAATATTTGTTTTCATGAATAGTTGATCAAAACAAGTTTAAATGGTTTATATGTATAGTAGATGTATTCTAGTTATACATACATGACAAACTTATTTTGACTTTCCTATTCATGTGTTGAAAAATCCAAGTTTGATAAAATACATGTTTTGATTTTTGGTAAAAATGATAAAACACAAAAATGGTTTCATATACTTGATATTTGAGTTGAAATGTTTATCACAAGTTTATATATCAATGCAAAATGATAAAACTATTTTTGGGTATTTTTAGAAGATTTACAAGATTTATTAAAATATTTTTTAACATGTTTTTCTGACCCAGAAATTGGCTGCCAGGCTTTGGCGGTCGACCGGCCCGGTCGACCGTATGCCAGAGCCGGTCGACCAGTCGATCGACCAACGTGCACAGGTCTGTGCACGTCTGGCCAGGCAATGGGCCGGTCGACCGGGCCGTCGACCGGACCAGAGAGCTTTGCTCTCTGTATCTGGGCGGTCGACCGGGCGGTCGACCAGATGCCCCAACGGTCATATTTATGACCGTTGGCGGTCGACCGGCCGGTCGACCGCAGGCCTGTCAGGCTGCCAGATCTGCCTAACGGTTAGTTTTCTGTTTGGGCTATAAATACCCCATCTCTTTGGGGATTTTGACAAGACTTTTGACAAGAAAAATTCCAGAGTTTCTCTAGTGTTTAAAACAAGTTTTCAAAAGTGTTTTTGGGCTTTTAACTTCCAAATTGGTTTTGTGTTTTAGGGTTTGGGAAAATCAAAGAAATAGAAATTTGGGAGATTTGTTTTGTTCTTCAATTCTATCATTTATAAAGAGTTTTCCCAAGTGTTTTCTTTGAGTTTTTTTGTTTTTCAAACACCTAGTTTTTCCACTTGAGCTTATCTTCTATCCTATTCTATTAGGATCTTGTTTTGTGGAAAAAGAGATAGTTTGTGGTCTTTGTAACCACTTGTTGTAAACCATCCTTGTATTTATGTATCCCTCTTTGGTAGAGGTTGATCGGAGTGGTATTGGTTTGTATCCCTCTTCGGTAGAGGTGATTGAGTTTGGTTGTTGGCTACGGGCCTTATCCCTCTTCGGTAGAGGTGGATTGTGGTTGTATTGCCTCGGTGGTATTGTAAGGTTGAGAGAGGAGTTCGGTAATCCTTTAGTGGATTAGAAATCCTTCTCGGTGAAGGCGGGGACGTAGAGCTAGGGGCTCGAACCTCGGAACATATCTTTGTGTTTGCGTTTGATCCATTGTCTCTTAACCCTCTCACTTTATTTTGTGTTGTGCATCATTCATATCACTCATATCTATTTGCTTGTGTTGTGCCTTGCATCTTTCATATTGCTTATCATCCTTATATGCTTGGCTTGCTTGTGTGTGTGCCTCACTTATACTTAACCACAAGAGCTTCATATAGCACCTCAACCCTTATCTAGGGGAATCAAGAGGAGTTAGTCCAGAGCCCTTCACGGGGAATTCGGCTACACTTGTTGGTTGTATTAAGTGTGTTGCAAATTGTTTTAGCTTCCGCATTTAGTTTCTAGATTAGCATTTACACCTATTCACCCCCTCTAGGTGTTTTTCAGATAGTACCTGCAGAAGTGTTAGTGTCAATCACACACACGTAATAAGGTAATATTGAGCAACATTGCATGCATAGTACATGTACATGAATTAAACTAGCCTAGTACAAACATTTGTCACAGGCATATTGATGCAAAATCTGGGCACTCAGCAACATACAAATACAAGGGTACAACCCAATAAAAAATACAGTCAAATACAGAATAAAATACACGTCGACCCGACGAAGCGGGGAAACCCAAAACGAGGCGAGGACACTCGCCAAAATCCCGAAAAATGCCACGAAATCCCGGAGTCCAAAACACGCGCTCACACCACCAAAATATATGAAAATATATATATATATATATATATATTTTTAGAGAGAGAAAGAGAATATGAGAGAGGAAAGAGAGAAGAGAGAAAGAGTGAGAGCTAGCGAGAGAAAGAAATCTAGAGAGAAAGATAGAAAGGAAAACATCTAGAGAGAAAGAGAGAGAGAGCTAGAGAGCGCTAGAGAGGGAAACAGAATTTAGAGAGAGATGAGAGAGAGAAGATTTAGAGAGAGAGAGTGGGATGGTAGAGAGAGAATTAAGAGAGAGAAAGAGATGAGAGATAGAGAATAACAAGGAGAGAGAAAGGGAAAGCAAAAGAGAGAAGAGGAGGGGGGCTGTTGTCCCCTACTCTTCTTCTCACGACCAGGCCAGAGGACTGGCGGTAGCCCAGATAGCGTCGCCCAGCCACGCCGACCGGCCGTCGGCCACCCCAAGGAGGAGGAGGTAGAGGTAGGTTGGGTGTTGGATGGCGGTGATGGTGTTGAGTTTTGGAGGTGGATATGATGGATTAAAGAAGCAAAAGAAGTTGGAGATGGTTGGGGAAGAGAGAGGAGGCTGGAGGTTCGCCGAAAGATCGCCGATGAGGCGGCGCACCTATAAGTCACCTAGAGGGGGGGTGAATAGGTGACTAGCTAATTTAATACAAATGATGCGGAATTAAAAACTAATTATGCAAACTAAAAATTATTATGCTAACACACAAGATATAACACAAGAGTGTAACCGAATTCCCGGTGAAGGGCTCTCGACTATCTCCTCAAGATTCCTCTAAATTAAGAGTTGAGGTGCCACTATGGCTCTCTTGGTTGAATACAAGTGTGAGCAAACAATCCTAAATATATATACAACTGAGCACAAGTATATCAAGCACATAAAGATATATGAACAATAAGCATAAGCAAGATATGAACACAAGAGAGAGAGAGAGATAAGCAATCGCAAACACGGGAGATTTGTTTCGAGGTTCGAGCACCCTTGCTCTATATCCCCGCCTTTAACACTATGAAGGATTTCTACTAGAAACGATCCCGCAAGATCACTCGGTGTCGCAACACCTACAACGAGCTCCCTCAAGAAGTCTTGGACCCACAAGTCCCTCACTTGTTCCCGCAAGAACAACACACGCAAGCACACTAGCTTGCCAAGGTCGCACCTTTACACCGAGCTCCCACAAGAATTCGTCACAACACGAACCCACAAGTTCGCCTCCTCAAATACAAAGATGAACTGTTAGTAATCTCTACACTTTGATCACCAAAAAACTACTCTCACAACAAGTATCCTATAGGATGAATATAGCAATGAAAAGCTCAAACTTGTGTGAGAAAATAAGATAGATGTGGAGATATAAAACTCAAGAAAAGGCTTTTGAAAACTTAAGAGAATCACTCTTGATAAACACTCTTTTGATATGAAAGTTTAGCCCAAAAACTTGTTGAAAAACTTCTGTGGAAGATGGGAAAAACTAGCTCCAAAACACTTATCAAAATCTTGTCAAAAACTCACCCAAAGACTCCATATTTATAGGCCAAGAAAAACTAGCCGTTAGAATGACCAGTCGATCGACCGGGCAGTCGACCGACCAACGTTCAAATTTCTGACCGTTGGACACTGGCGGTCGACCGACAACTGTGCAATAGGTCAACTTGGAGCATAGTTTTGAGGTCCAAAACATTCGAATTTGGAAATATGTATATAGGATGAATTTGTAGATCTTGAACTTTTCTTTTTAATGAAACTAAAATCAAATAATTATATATTTTCGGAATAGAAAGTTATCAATAACATACTAAAAGGTGTTGAATCAGAAACTGTAAACAATTTTCAGAATAAGAACAGACTTCAACCCAATATTTGACATTCTTAACATTTAAATCAGAAAATGATTATTGAATATGAAATGTAGCCCTAAAAGTTATATTAAAATGCAATTTAAATCATGCTGATTGAATATAAGAATCAAACGTTATGGCTATAAAACTATAGGGGTGTCGAGCAGATCAGCAGAACGGTCGGCCGCCCGGTCGACCGAGAAAACCCGAGAGCTCTGTAAACTCAGTCGGTCGACTGGTCGGTCGGCCGATCTCTACTGCGGTCGACCAGTCGGTCGACCGAGATCAAGTCACATGAGCTTGTGCACATTTTGTGCACGTCGGTCGACCGGTCGGTCGATCAACTCAGCCTTCGGTCGGTCGGTCGGTCGACCGCAAGCAACCCAAAAACAGTTTTAATAACTTTTTAAAATACATCTTAAATATCATAAAACCTCCATAAAATCTACAAAAATAAGTTCATTAAAATACTTTGAAGTACAAATATGTGTGATAAAAAATCAACACATATTACAAACATTTTGAACCATTTTTGTGATATAAAATTTTGCCTTAAACAAAAATCCGTATTTTCCAAAAATAATCTTCAATTTGAAAAATGATTTTTCAAAACTTCTTCAAATACAAAAATAAGATATTTTAAACACTTTTGAAGTCTAGTGTATATGGAATGATCCAATACACATATAAGATGAAATATCTATATTTTTGACAGTAAGCTCTAAAATAAGTTTTGATAAATACAAAACTCAAACACATGATATAGAAACATCAAATAAGTTTTTCTGAACAATTGAATCAACAATGTGTATGGATGAAATTCAAAATACATAAATCATATAAACTCATTTTGATGAACTCTATTCATGATACATAAAGATGTAGACTATGAAGCTCAAAACTAAAACGGTATTTTCTAAAATTAAAACTATTTTATGAAAACACATATAAATTTTGTGTTTGTGTATATGAACTTGAGCAATCCACAACTATTCTATCCTTTACGTTTTATCTAAAAACAAATCTTGATACTTACAAACATGACACAAGTCTTCCTGAAAATCTTCACTTGAAAATGTTCTTCTTCTTCTTGACTTGGTCCAAACCTTGATCCAAAGAGCTTGACTCCTACTGAGTGCTAGATGTGATCTTGACGGCAAGCTCTTGAATCTACATGTGTTAGCTCCAAAACTCTTTTGTTGAAGCTAATCACTAACTAAGATCTTGATCAATAACTGAAACTATATAAACACAAGATCATTAGTAAACTATAACTACATGAGTTAATCATCATCAAAACTAGATTGATGGTCCTTTGGGCAACAATCTCTTCCTTTTTGATGATAACAAAACTCTTGAAGTTATACATCCATGGATTAAAGATAAGCTTCATAGACGCTCCCCCTTAACTCATGCATAGCAATAAACAATAAGATATTCAATGAATGGCTCATAAGCTATACAACAATCATATATGCATAAATCAAATTCTTCTTTTTTTTTTCATAAACATGCATATAGAAACTCTCAAAATTTTCCTCCCCCTTTTTGTCAATTCATCAACAAAGGGGCGAAAACAAATCAAACAATAAAGACATAAATGCGATATACATTCATGAAGAGGAGAGACGAAAAGTTAGCTCCACCCGTATACATGCATTACATGAAGAAGAGATGACTAGGCCCTAACTCACATAAATCATAATATACAATGCATAAGCGGAGATGTTAAGCTTCTCCTACAAACGTGTATCACATAAAGAAGAGAGACCAAGCTCCTTAATATGAGATACACTCAACATGAATCTATATATAGAGAAGATGTTAAACTCCCTTTGCATATTAGAAATACATATCAAACAAATTTTTGAAATTTCTTAAAACAAAAATTTTAAATTTTCTTAAGTTAACAAAATAAATTTTGATACCAATGGTAAATTTTGATATACCAATTGAAAATAAAGACCAAAATTTATTTTTCTTATACCAATTGAAAAAATACAAACTAAAATTTTTGAGTAAACACCAATCATATTGCAATAAAGATATCAAATTGAGATTAATACCAATTTAAGATTATTGATACCAATATTGAAAATGTTAGCATATACCAAAATAAAGTATTTTTCATCATAAAGAATGGGAGTAAGATATCAATTGAAAATAAAACCGATTGAAAGATAAAACATGAATTTTCTCCCCCTTTATGAAATACTAATAAAAATAATGCATAAGCTTGTAGAATATACCAATTGAAAAAATAATTAACATTATAAACTAAATCAAGCTTAGCATAAACATAATTTATGCTTTAAATGATATTATAAAGCAAGCACAATCAAATCATATATGTGTATGAAAGTGAATATACCAATTAAAATTGATACTATTTGAAATTTGAAGTATACATATATAAGAAAACATAGTGAGTATACAAAAATGAGATATCATAAAGATTATGTGTATACATCATAACTACCACCCTATTCATACACAAGTTAAAAAAATTTCAATTTTGAGCATACAATGTATGGTCGTCCATCCAACCGTCCTTATGGGTAGAAGTTTTCAAAAATAAGATTTGAAAATAGTTGTTGATTGAAAACACTATCAAATGAAGAATAAATAACTAGTTTAAAGTAATTTTTGAAAAACTAGTTAAAGATCCTTCAAAACATGAAACCAAATCATATATTCCATGGATCATTGCTAAGTACACAAAAATTGTCACTCAAGATTTATATAGCTCAAAAATGTGTTCATGAAACAAAGTCATGAGTAAACAAAAATAATGTGAGTGCACAAGAATCATGTGAATAACATATTCATCAAATAGTCAATAATGCTCAAAGCAAACATGAAATTCTTTTATCAAAAATATGAGTCATAAAAATTCATTTTTCATTAAAACTTAACAAACTTCAAGGTATATGTATGTTCTATAAAAAACTAAAATATACATACTTATCCCAAACACAAAAGAGTCCATAATAGAATTTGCATGAAGGCAAGTGACTTAAGAGTATACATGTATATTTATAAGTTTAGACAAAAATAACATATACATGAAGTAAAACATGTACAAAAATGGAGAAAACATGTATACATGAATGAGTCATCAAAACTAGGTTATACATGTACATGTAATGAGTACAAATAAACAATGAAGTACAACATACAATAATCAAGTGTAGCTCACTACTTGTACAAGTATATATACAAGTTTTAATGAAAACTTCATCTAAACAAATAATCACCTCATAAAGCGCAAAACATGATCATTTTACATAATGAGCATAAAATCAAAACATGCTAAAATCATCAAATGTAAAAGCATGTAAACTAAAATAGAAGTTTAGAGATAGTTATCAAACGATAAGAACTATACTCTAAGTCTCCAAACCATGGTAGTCCTCCCACCAAACTTCCTTGATAGTGATGCACCAATAGGTATGTCCATCTAGTTCCAAATGCATCCACCATCAAGGCACCACACCTCTCACGTCATGTGAGAGCCCGCACCTATATCAAACACAAGAAGTGGAGATTTTGATACCAATTTCTTTTTGGGTCCACAGGGGTTAGTGTTATAAGAAACCCAAACATTATTATTTGTAAAATTTATATGATTAATCTTATCAAAACAAAACTTTGCTAAATGGCCTTTGCGGCCGCAATGTGTACATTTGTACACTCTAGCATGCATATGAGAATGAGTGTGATAATGATGTGCATAGTGTGCATATGTATACCGTGGGTTATGTGCATGAACATGTGGAGTTTGTTTCTTTTGAAACAAGGTTTTCAATTTAGAATGGTTTAATGTATAATTGCTCAAAGTTGAGCTCAAACAATTTACTCTATTTTTCAAAACTTGAATCTCATTTTTATCAATAGTAGCATGAAGAGCATGGCAAGAATGAGAATTAACAATCTTTTTCTTTTTAAAAATGTTTTTCTTTTCTTTTAAAACAATTTTGTGAAGGAAATAATTCTTTGAAAAATAAAATTATTTTGGCGGAAAAAGAAAAAGAGATTGCTTTGAATGAAAATGGTTCGAAATCGCCATTAACGACCCTAGCGAGCTCCACCGCTTCAACCTCGTGAATCAGAGAAGATGACGGAGCCAAGGGGGATTCAGTTAACCAGCTCTTGTGACACGATTCCTTTTGTTAATAGTTTCAATTGGGTTTAATGATGAAAATACCCTCGATGTTAAGATAAATATCGAAATTATTGCTGAGATCCATTGAGGACTCTAGTGGGCAAGGTTATTAAAGTAATTGTGTGAAACTTAAGGGTGAGAATTCTGATAGGTTTCATTTAATTTAGAAAACAAGGAATATTCTCCTTTTTCAAAAATTCATTTTCTTTATAAATGCATTCAAATTTATTTTGAAAGAATCTTTTTCTTTTAAAATGGAGTCATATTTATTTTTCAATCTTTTATTATCCTTTTTAAGCAAATCATATTTTTCAAGAAGTTATTGACAAAATAAAGCAAGCTCATCATATGACATGTCAACATCCTCATCAAGTTCGGATTCAGAATTTACCTCAAGGGGGTTATCCCTTTGGACTATATAACATATGTTGGAAGCTTCACTTCCATCATCCGAGTCACTCCCCGCATAATATTGCTTTTGTTCACCAAGAGAGACTAGAGTGTTCCATACTACAAAAACCGAATCAATGTTAGCAACCCTACATAAATAATCATCATTTAGGGTACTCTTTAATGCATGGATGGCTTTTGCATTAGCCTCTAGATGTTTGCCATTTAAACAATATGAATCTTTAATAGTGGCAAAGTAAACATGAATTCCTAGGACTTTGAGGTGCATTGACATCTTAACTTTCCAAATTTGGATGTTAAGAATATCAAACATGAGAGATGTCATGAAATCCATGTGTGTGTTCAAATAAAGAGATTAGCTAAAAATGAGGATCTTTAACTCTACGTTGTTAGACTCAAATCAAGAGCACCAAGCTCTGATATCAATTGTAAGTCACCTAGAGGGGGTGAATAGGTGACTAGCTAATCTAATGCAAATGATGTGAAATTAAAAATTAATTATGCAAACTAAAAACTATTATGCTAACACACAAGATATAACACAAGAGTGTAGCCGAATTTCCGGTGAAGAGCTCTGAACTATCTCCTCAAGATTCCTCTAGATTAAGAGTTGAGGTACCACTATGACTCTTTTGGTTGAATACAAGTGTGAGCAAATAATCCCAAGTATATATACACTTGAGCACAAGTATATCAAGCATATAAAGATATATGAACAATAAGCATAAGCAAGATATGAACACAAGAGAAAGAGAGAGAGAGAGAGCGCAAACACGGGAGATTTATTTCGAGATTCGAGCACCCTTGCTCTACGTCTCTGCCTTCAACACTATGAAGGATTTCCACTAGAATCGATCCCGCAAGATCACTCGGTGTCGCAACACCTACAATGAGCTCCCTCAAGAACTCTTGGACCCGCAAGTCCCTCACTTGTTCCCGCAAGAACAACACACGCAAGCACACTAGCTTGCCAAGGTCGCAACTTTACACCGAGCTCCCACAAGTTCATCACAACTAGAATGACCTATCGGTCGACCAGGCAGTCGACCGACCAACGGTTAAATTTCTGACAGTTGGACACTGGCGGTCGACCGGGCTGTAGACCGACCACTGTGCAATAGGTCAACTTGGAGCATAGTTTTGAGGTCTAAAACATCCAAATTTGGAAATATGTATATAGGATGAATTTGTAGATCATGAAGTTGCATTTTTAATGAAACTAAAATCAAATCAATAGCTTTTCGGAATAGAAAGTTATCAATAACATACTAAAAGGTGTTAAATCAGAAACTGTAAAATGTTTTCAGAACAAGAATAGACTTCAACCCAATATTTGACATTCTTAACATTTAAATCAGAAAATGATTATTGAATATGAAATGTAGCCCTAAAAGTTATATTTAAAATGCAATTTAAATTATGTTTATTGAATATAATAATCAAAAGTTATGGCTATAAAACTATAAGGGTGTCGAGCAGATCAGCAGAACGGTCGGCTGCCCGGTCGACCGAGAAAACCCGAAAGCTCTGTAAACTCAGTCGGTCGACCGGTCGGTTAGCCGATCTCTACTGCGGTCGACTGGTCGGTCGATCGAGGTCAAGTCACATGAGCTTGTGTACGTCAGTTGACCGCTCGGTCGACCGGCTTAGCCTTCAGTCGACCGGTCCGTCGACCGCAAGCAGCCCAAAAACAGTTTTAACAACTTTTTAAAATACATCTTAAATATCATAAAATCTCCATAAAATTCACAAAAATAAGTTCATTAAAACACTTTGAAGTACAAATATGTGTGATCAAAAATTAACACATATTACAAACATTTTGAACCATTTTTGTGATATAGGAATTTTGTCTTAAACAAAAATCCGTATTTTCCAAAAACAATCTTCAATTTGAAAAATATTTTTTTTCAAAACTTCTTCAAATACAAAAACAAGATATTTTAAACACTTTTGAAGCTTAGTGTGTGATTAGTCTACAGTTTTGCATTATTATATCGCATTTCCCTACTGATTTATGAATAAAATGTCGGTCTAAACCGTGTTTTGATCTTTCTTACAGATAATCAAGACAAGGAGGGCAAAAGGGTAATAAGAGCTTAATTAAACCTATTTTCGGGTAATTAAATCCGAATTTCTTGGGGGCCAAGTAAGGGAACTTTTAGAAGATGCATTGAACCTGGAACCTTACGCACGTCAAACGAATATCCGGGCGAAAATACCAAAATCCGAATATACCAGAAAGGTCCTCGAAGCCAGGAGAAGTTCCATGCCAAAACCAGGGACCTAAGTCACCTGGTTTTGCTGCGGAAACATGGCAAATTCCACGTTTCTGTGGCAATTTGGTGGGTCCAAAAATCGATCTTCAACGCGTTGGTTCGTCTCATCTTCTAGAACCCTCGTTTGCCTATAAATACCTCTGCAGAGGCCCGGAACGAAGAAGATTTAGATTTAGGCTAGGTTTCTATCTTTTAGTATAGTGTAGCGTAGGTGTTCTTCTTCTTTCTTTTGTATTTTTATTTCCTTTTTAGATCTTATAGTAGGGCAGAGAGATCAGAGAGAGATATTGATGTAATTGATGGTGACAATCTATGTAAAGATGTCTCCTTTCTTCTCTATTGTAATCTTGTCTATTTTCTACATGATGCTTAGCTAATCTTTTATTCTCATGCCAATTTAACTACTAACCACTAACTATCTAACCTCTTACTTGATAATCCACATGAATCTAGTAGCTCTTGCAAGAGCCATTGATGGCTCATGATGATGGATTCTAACATTCTAACATTTCTAATACCTAACCCACTAACTTGCTAACTTGCAATGTCTTCTTTATTTTATGCTTACCTCTAACTGGTTTTGATGATTTAATAGTACCTTGCAACTTGTTGAGTGGTATGAATGTGTTGTTTGAGTGTAGAAGAACAATCTTATGTGCCATGCTCTATATCGTCTCTTGAAGCCAAGGACTAGTGGTGGCCAAGGATCCATGTGAGGCAACTATCACTAAGAGGTTAGCATGGTTAGTGGAACAATTGGTAGTTAGTAGCCATGAGTTTTCTTTTGTCTTCTTTTAAAATCAATTTCAAACTCCTTTATCATTTTGTTCATTGTTTTCACCAACTTCTTAGTTCATCTTTGTTTCATCTTCTTTTCTATTTTTGTTTTTCAAACCACTTCTCTTTTATTTTCACATCGCCGCTTTCATCGCCTCTCCTCACCTATCACTTCTGAATTTCCTTTTCTTTCTTATTTTTCTCATTCTTTAACAAAGAAGACTTGTTAACATAACATGTGAATAAAGACTGTTATTACTTCTATCGCCTCCCGTCCATATGGATTCGACCCGTTGAGCTAATGCTATAACGGAAGTATCAAGGGAATATTAGCAAATACAAGCTTTTTATTGATTTCATAAAACACACATTTTCAAGTGCTTATTCCGCCCCGAACAGTGTGTATGGATATGATCCAATACACATATAAGATGAAATATTTATGTTTTTGACAGTAAGCTCTAAAATAAGTTTTGATTAATACAAAATTCAAACACATGATATAGAAACATCAACTAAGTTTTTCTAAATAATTGAATCAACAATGTGTATGAATGAAATCCAAAACACATATAAATCATATAAACTCATTTTGATGAACTCTATTCATGATACATAAAGATGTATACTATGAAGCTCAAAATCAAAACGGTATTTTCTAAAATCAAAACTATTTTATGAAAACACATATAAATTTTGTGTGTGTATATGAACTTGAGCAATCCACAACTATTCTATCCTTTACATTTTATCTAAAAACAAATCTTGATACTTACAAACATGACACAAGTCTTCTTGAAAATCTTCACTTGAAAATCTTCTTCTTCTTCTTGACTTGGTGCAAACCTCGATCTAAAGAGCTTGACTCCTACTGAGTGCTAGATGCGATCTTGACGCGCGAGCTCTTGAATCTACATGTGTTAGCCTCAAAACTCCTTTGTTGAAGCTAATCACCAACTAAGATCTTGTTCAATAACTGAAACTATATAAACACAAGATCATTAGTAAACTATAACTACATGAGTTAATCATCATTAAAACTAGAGTGATGGGCTTTTGGGCCAACAGCGCCCAGGATGCGGTGGTGGCCGGTGATGGTAGGGGAGAAGGAAGAGGGAGAGGTGAAATTGAAGAGTGAGTGAAGGAGAGGAAGAGGAGAAAAAAATTTGAGAAAGAGATTAAGAGTTAGAGGGAGAGAGGGAGAGAATTTGGAGGAGAAAGGGAGGAGGAGGAGAAGCCCTCATTGGCGCCGGGGGAGAAGAAAGAAAAAAATGAAAAAAAAAAAGAAAGAAGAGGAAAAGATAAGGAGAAGAAAAGGAAGGAAAAAGGAAAGGAAAAAAAAGAAAAGAAAAAGAAAGAGAGTGATTGAAAGGGAGTGATGGATGGGAGGGAGAGTTAATGAAGGGGTGTGGGTCAGTTGGTGGAGTGGGGAAAAAGAAAAAGAAAAAGGAAAAGAAAGAAAGAAAGAAAGAAATGAGAAGATTTCAAAAATAATAATAATATAATAATGTCGGAAAAAATTGACTGTTTCAGAAAAATTTCCAAAAATACCTAGAGGTAGAAAACATCATCCTGAGGAATAATACGAAATTTATTTTCAGAAATAATATCCCGTTTTCAAATTAAAAATTCTGGAGTTAACAGTCGATACCAGACTATACCGGTTCGACCGGATTTTGATAAATTCTGAAAAAATCTAGAAAATGCATTAATGGAGAAATTATCATTCTAAGAAGTAATGTGTAAGTGGAATCTAGAAATTCAACTCTGATTATAAATTAAAAAACTTAGAATCAACCAGCAATACTGCCCGACACCAAATCGGATAGATTTTGATAAATTCAGAAAAATCCCAAAAAATGTATTTAGATAGAAAATGTGATTATAAAAAATAATGTGAAAGTTATTTTTTAGAAATTAAACTCCATTTGTAATTTAAAAATCTGAGAATCGATCATCAGCACTAGTCGACACCGATTTTGAAGATTTTATAGATTAATTCGGAAAATTTTCTGAAAATCATGAAAAATTTAGAATATTGGAAAATGATTTTTAAAACTAAAATCAGTCAAATCTGAATACCGAAAAGATCAAATCAAGAAGTACACTAGGATCGAGTCCCTGGTTCAGACTGGACTGACTCCGAGTCTACGAATCCGGATCCAACGCAAAACGATCATATAAATAATTCATAAAACAAATACAGGAAGTAAATCAAAAAAGTATCAAAAAATCTGAATACGCAACTAAGTACATATTCCGGAAATGGGGTGTTACACTATCTCTCAAATTCGATGATCGAAGCCTTGCCGATGGTGGGTACTGAAGCGGGCGTGGACGTTCATCAAAATCTTCCTACACCACCTCCACCTTCATCAGGTAATCCTCATCCGTTGCCTCCACCTCCTTCAAACAATCCTCACCCACAACCTCCATCACTAAACCAACCACCTCCAATTCACCTACCACCAATTCAACCACCCCACTACTATCATCCCCATATCAACCACCCTCATATTCACCATACCCAAATCAACCACACCGATAGGGGGAAACCACACAAAAAGTGTATGTTTTGAAATCATAAGTTAAAAGTACGTGCTTTGGCTTCCTCAATTCTTCCGTTATGGCATAGAGGCTAAACAGGACGAATCCACAAAGACAGGAAGCGATAGAAGCATTACCGGTCTATTCACGTGTATTTTAACGGTTCTTTTATGTTTTAAAGAATGAAAAGAAAGGAAAACAAAGAATGAAAAGAGAAGGATACGATGAAAACAAAGAAGTGGGAAACATAGAAAAGAATGTATTTGTGATTTTTAGTATATTTCTAAAACAAATTAAAAAGAAAAGAAAACTCATGGCTGCTAACTACTAGTGGCTCCACTAACCATGCTAATCTCTTAGTGATAGTTGCCTCACATATATCCTTGGCCATCACTAGTCCTTAGTTCAAGAGCGTTTCAAAGCATGACCCATAAGATCACTTTCACATCTAACTCAACAACAAGTGCAAGCAATACTTAAACCATCAAAACTAAACTAAAGAAAGCATAAAATAAAGTAATGTTAGCTTGTTAGAGAGTTAGATGTTAGATTGTTAGAATCCATCATCATGAGCCATTAATGGCTCTTACAAGAGCAAGGCCAAGTAGAAGCTATTAGATTCATATGAACTATCAAGTAAGGAGTTAGCAAGTTAGTGGTTAATGGTCAGTTACCATGAGAGAAAAATTAGCTAAACATGTAAAGAGTTAGAGAAGAAGCAAATAGAGATAAAAGAAGAACCTTTCATAGAGTGTCACCCTTCATTACAAGAACTTTCTCTTCAATCCTATGACCACTCTCTTTCCTGCTACATGATCTATAAAAATGAAAAATACAAAAAGAAAAAGAAGAAGAAGAAGAACAAAACTACCCTAAGGAGAAGAAATCTACCCTAAAACTCTCCTCCTCTGAGCTCTGAAAATCTCAGGGTATTTATAGGCCATGAGGGGGCACCAGGAGGGTGTCACAGGGCCGCGCATCGAATCTCGGAGTGCAGCTCCATGGTACGGCCGCAGAAATGCGGCCAGCAGCATTTTCGCGGCCGTACAGGCGCCGCGCGCGCAGCTTTTTCTGCCACGTCGTGTTGACTTGCTCCCCTGTCAGATGTAGCCCCTGATTTTTGGATATGGGCACCTAATTTTGATAGAACCACCTTCTAAAATCAATGGCTATATGTGTAGGCTTTAATCACCAAATAAATGAGATTTTTGGGCTTCTTCTTCATTTTATGCCATGGACCTAGAGACATACAAGAGAGATATTATTAACAGAATTTAATGTTGAATAAATGTGAAGATGTAGTACGAAATATGCATATTTAGAGACTAATCACGCCCCCACACTTGTCTTTTGCTCGTCCCGAGAAAAACAAAAAAAGCTAAAGAAATTATTACACCACTTTCGCAGGTGATGTGATTGTACTGAGCATGTGCAACAATCCGTTAAACCTCTAGGTTTTCCCTAGAGGAGGGGTTTTATCTCCTGAGAGTTTTCAGCGGATTACACCCACAAAATTCATAAAGAAAGAAATCAAATATTAGTATTTTGAAAACGCATTTTGAAATAGAGAAAAGTTTTGAAATATTTTTGTGAAAATTTAAGTGATCCAAGATTATAGGTTAACCAAAAATTATTTTTGCTTAAACTAAGTCTAAATGCAAAATATTATTATAAATTAAATGTAAGAATTTAAAATTGAATCGATTATTTGATCTTTCATAAAACTCTTAGAAAAATATGCACTTTATGAGCTGTGAAGATTTCTGAGATATTGACTCTAACTTTCATGCCATTGATTTATATTATTTTTTCTTCTCTTAGTTTCTTAGGCTTTCTAGCTTACCCGGGTAGTGAGCCTTTAGCTGGTTACTCCCAAATCAGATAGTTTTAAGGAACCAGATGAGAAAACGTCCCTCCTTAAGGACTTGAGTAAACAAGGCCGCAAAACTAAAGGGAATTATTTTGTTTTTGTCCACCATTTTAGGCGTAAATAATCATGCTTCCTGAGGCATAACTACCCAGCTTCAATAAGTGATTTTATCATCATTTTTTAATATATTTTTATGGCATTTTTAGCATTTTCAGTCTTTTTTTCAATTCCAAAAAATTGTGTAAGTGTGAAGTGCATATATCTAAGGCAAAAAATTCAAAATCAAATTATATTTCCGATCTTACTTTATTATCCTAAAATTTAAATAAGATCTATTATTTTGACTCGGTTTAAGAATTCATAATTTTAGATCTTCTTAATTTCTAAGATCCTCTTAACTTTCTTAAAAATAAATCAAAACTATTTCTCTTATTTCAAAAAGTTTTGTAAAAAGAAAAGAAAAGAGTTTCTATACAAAAGAAAAATCTAAAAATTTTCAAAAAAATGTGTAAAAGAAAAAAAATAAAACTATGTTAGTAAATTCTCCCCCACACTTATCTCATGCATTGTTCTCAATGCAATGTGAATGTGTATATGCATGAAACAAAATAGGGAAGAAAAATTACCTCATGGTGGTGGTTCCGGTGGTGTCTGATTGGCCCACGAAATGCGACCCAAATCATATATTGTGGAATTCACAAGAAGCCACCAGTGACCTTTCGCATATAACTCATAAAAAGAATGATGAAGTGAATGGTCTTATTTAAAAAATTATCCCCACCCAATTTTTAATTTTCAAAAATAATTCTTGAGTTATTTTGTTAAACACCTTTGTCCAACAATGAAGTATTATTTTGGAAGATGATTGATTTGGACTCAAATAGAACAGGAACAAAAACCGATATTGACTCAGAACTTACTCAGATCTAGTCGAGATTCAAAAGTGAGAGTCAAAATTGGTTCAAAAATAGGGTCTAAACTAAATAATTGATATTCATACACTTTTTCCATTAACAGAATGTGATCATAAAATATTGGTGATTCAATTTCACTGTGTACTGGAACAGGATTCAATGTTAACTCTGGAGTAGAGAAAAATTTGGTAAAGATATAGAGTTATATTAAGTCAAAAAGTGAAATAGATTTACCAACTTGAGGTTCAGGATCACTTTTATGTTCAATTTCAATTTTAGGAAAGGAATAATTTGTCAAAATGTCAATGCGATTTTTAAAACTTGGAGTTTGGTCAAGTTCAAATGAGTGTGCTGAAATTGAATCTTAGTCTCCAAAATAACATGACTCTTGGGTCCAAGCGATAGAGTTAGGGATATAAGGATTGGTCAAAGGTTGACAGGAAAGACTTTCCTCTTTCTCATTGATCAATTCACTTATTATTGAGTCAACCTACTGATAGGCCAGGTAATAGAATTTTGAGTCTGAATCATGTCTTCCATACTCTTTGCAATTGCTTCTTCTTGAAAAGATGAGTATGAAAGTTGGTTTTGAAAATTATGGTGAAGTCGTGAGTTCATCAGATTTTGCGATTGTTGCTCGGACTCACGCAAGAGTTCTATATTACATTTCCGTCCTTGTCCTTTTTGTGTTCATCTTCCCCTTATCGAAATTGCGAGGACGCAATTTTTTGTAAGGTGGACGGAATGTAACACCCCGCTCCCGGAATACGTACTTAGTTACATATTCTGATTTTTCGATCGTATTTTTTGATTTACTTCCTGTGTTTATATTATGAATTATTTATATGATCGTTTTACCGTAAATCTGGATTCGTGGACTCTGAGTCAGCCCCAGTCTGAACCGAGGACCCAATCCTAGTGTATTGTTCATTTTGGTTTTTCTGATACTCAGATTTGATCGATTTCAGTTTCAAACATCAATTTCTAATATTCTAAAATTTTCATGATTTTCTGGAATTTTTCATAATTAAGTTGTAAATCTTTAAAACCGGTGTCGACCGGTACCGCTGACCGATTCTCGGATTTTTAATTTACAAACGGAGTTGAAATTCTAAAAATAGATTTCTCATAACTTTTGAAAATCATATTTTTTTATCTAAATACTTTTTCTGGAATTTTTCTGAATTTATCAAATTCCGGCCGACCCGGTGTGGACCAGTATCGACGGTAGACTTTAGGATTTTTATTTTAAAAATGAGATTGAATCTCTAAAAACTGATTTTGTCAAATCTTAAAATAATATTTATTATTTTTGAGAATTTTTGAAAAGCTTTCTAAGCTACTTCAATTTTCGGGTTTTTTCGTAGCTTTAGGTGTTTTCCCCAGATACCGGAATCTTATCCTGATATTTTATTTTTCCTTTTTCTAATTTTTTCTCTCTTCCTTAGACGCAAGTCTCACCAGACTCAGATCTGATCTTTAATGCGAAGATTCGCATTCCTTCTGCATTTAATGCACTTCAGATCAATTCTAATCAAGTCATTATGACTTTTTGTCTTTTCTGTCTAATGCGACTCTCGTGTTTTTCTCCTGGATGCGGATCTCATCTCCGCGTCTGGCTCTCTTTTGCCTAGACGCAGATCCCATTTTATTGAGTCGCAGGTCTCATTTCTGCGTCTCATTTGTTTTAAACTCCTATGGCAAACTTGTAATAATTATTTCCCTTATATATTCACCCACCTTTCCTTCTTTCTTTCTCTTTCATTTTTCCCTTCCTTCTCCATTTCCAGCAAACGAAACAGCAGCCTAGCCAAGGCCGAACCACCTCCTTGGCCGGCCACTCTCCCTTCCATCTCCACCACCATCTCCGCCACCAACTCCTCCACCATTCTCTCCTCTATCTCCTCCTCCATTCCAACACCACCACCACCACACCCCTTCTTCTTCCTCCTTTTCTTTTTCCACCAAACAACCCATTTCCACCACCACCTTCTCCACCATTTTCACCACCACCTGCGCCACCTTGGCCGCCAACAACCATGCCATCTTCCTCCTCTCAGAGTACTCTTTTTAACAAGCTATAGCTTCGTTCTCTGAAGCCTCATTTTCAAAACTCTAAATCTCCATTTTGAACTAGAATTGCACCCTCTTCTTGCCTTGGGCTTGGGGCTTTGGCCACCCACCTCCGGTCTCCGGACACCACCGGCCGCCGCCGGCGCCGCCTCCCGCCGGCCAGGCTATGGCCGGCCATCCTCTCCCCTTCCCTTCTTCTTTCTTTTCTTTCCTTTCCTTCTTTCTTTTCTTCCCTTCTTTCTTTCTTTCTCTCTTTCTTCTTCTTTTCTTTGTTTTTCCTTTCCTTCTCCTTTCCCTGCATCTCACTTCCTCCTTGCGTCTCTCTCACCTCCTCATCCTTGCATCTCTCTCTCTCTCTCTCTCTCTCTCTCTCTCTCTCTCTCTCTCTCTCTCTCTCCTGTGTGTGATTGCTAGACGCGGAGCTCATCCCTGCGCCCAAGCAATTCTTTAACGCGATCTTCACGTTCTTAATATTTGTATAACACGATTCTCGCATTCTTGTATCAACGTGACGCGGGGCTCATGCTCGCGTCTGCGTTCTTCTCGTTCCTTGCTTGAACGCGGGTCTCGAACCCCGCGTTTGTGAAATCTACGCGACGCGACTCTCGTGTCTGCGTCTCCCGCGTCTTCATTCTCTCTCCTCCTGGTTCATTCTCTCTCCTCCTTTATATTAAATGCGTTTACGCGTTGGTTCCTGGATTTCTAGAGATCATGGATTTCACTGTGTTTTCTGAAGATTTAGGCGAGTGTTCTCGCTTTCCTTTTGACTTCCCCTTTCATCAGGTTGACTTGTATTATTCACAATTTGTGCTGTTTGGAACTAACACTTTCTGCAGGTACCCTTACTTTCGGGCCTAACATCTGGGTACAACCTTTGAGGTTTAAAGTCCTATGGACTTTCTCTATGCTACGCCTGGTAGGCGGACCTAGCGTCGACACTTTACTGCTTACTCCGTTCGAGTGTAGTTACCCTGTGAGCATGGCTTCCCCGTGAGCAGTAATATGGCGTTCATACGCTTGCTGCGACACGTGTGTCTAGCTATGTTGCGAGCGGTAACCACGCAGAGTGTGATAGCATTTAGTGTTATACATTAGCTTCGCTTCAGCTTACTCAGCTCTGCTTGATTGTGCTCAGCTATTACTCTATCACTTGTCAAGTATATGCTTGATATGTTAAACACTTGACATGCTATTACTTGATACTTATCATCTACATGATAATACCTGACACCTATTTATATCACTCGACTACTGATGTGTCATCACTGTAAGATCACCTAGAGGGGGGGTGAATAGGTGATGGCTAATCTAATGGTCACTTATGAACAAATAATGCGGAATTAAAACTTATTTGACCAAATTAAACTTCTTTTAATTAAACACTTATGTATAACACAAGAGTGTTGCCGAATTCCCCTTGCGAGGCTCTGGACAAACTCCTCTAGATTCCCCTTGAATGGGTTGAGGTGCCGCGTTGGCTCTCTTGGTTGAATACTAGTGTTAACAAGCAATCCCACGCAAGTATATAACAATTAAGCACAAGGGTATATCAAGCATATAAAGATAGACAATAATTGAATGCAAGATATAAAAGAGACAAAGAGAGAGAGAGAGATAGAGTGAGCAATCGCAAACACAAAGGGTTTGTTTCGAGGTTCGAGCACACTTGCTCTACATCCCCGCCTTCGACACACGAAGGATTTCCACTATGCACGATCCAACCGGATCTCTCCTTGGTGCCGCAACACCTACAATCCCTCGGACTCCCAAGTCCCTTACACACGCAAGTCCACCGACTCGCCGAGGCCGCACCTCGAGCTACAAGTCCTCACTAGGACCCAACAACACCAAGTCCTCACTAGGACCCGAAACAAACCGCGAACACAACCGTCCGCCTTCTCAAAGAACAAAGATGAACTTTGGTGATCACAACTCTTGATCACCTAAAATTCTCTCACAATAACACTCCTATAGAATGAATAGCTCAATGGATGCTCAAGTGTTTGTGTGAGAAAGCAAGGAAAGAATCTTTGGTGAAAAACACAAGAAAATCTCTTTTACACTCTTTGATAAAACTCTCCTTTTAATTGGAAGTATTGACTCTAATTTTGTGGAGAGAAACCCTTCAGAAAGACTGGGAAAAACTAGCTCTAAGGTCTCCAAAAATCTTGGCTCAAAACAATGACAAAACCCCCTTTTATAGAGGCCAGAAAAATCTGACCGTTGGGCTCTGTCAGAGCTTCCGGTCGACCGGTCCGGTCGACCGGCAACGGTCAAAATCCGACCGTTGCAGCCTCCGGTCGACCGACCCGGTCGACCGAGCAACTGGAGGAGAGAGTAAAACTCTCTGTCGGTCGACCGGCCCGGTCGACCGATAATTCCCGAGAGCAAAGCTCTCTGACGCGGTCGACCGGTCCGATCGACCGTCCTCCAGTGCACACAGGCGTGCACGCTGTGCACGTCCGGTCGACCGACCCGGTCGACCGGCCACTGTCAGTTCTGAAAAATCAGAACTGCCAGAACCTGAAATTTTGGGTTTAAAGATAGGTCTTTTTGGCTTAATAAAAATCCCATAAAAACTTAGAAATTCTACAAAAATAGTTTTATGATATAGAAACATGCTTGCACAAAATCAAGGCATGTTTATTAAAGATTTGACTATTTTTGTAACTTGGAAATATTGGCTCATAATAAAAACTGTTTTTCTAAAACAACATGTTTTTCCAAATTTCCATCAAATACAAAAACAAGATACACTTTAAAGCATAGTGTGTGTGGATATGATCCACTACACAATCAAGATGAAATATCTAGTTTTTGACATAAAGCACTAAACTTGGTTTTGAAATATCAACATGTTTTTTGTCCAATGAAAAATCTTTTTACCAAAAAGAAAGAGTCATTTCTAACTAAAAATTATTTTATGAAAAGACAATTAAATCTCAAGAGTGTGTGTGTGTGATATTACTTGAGCAATCCACCAATCTATTCTATCCTTTACATTTTAACTAAAACAAATAAAAATCTTATACCTAGACACAAGTCTTCATCCTCTTGAAGTCTTCACTTGAAGGCTTCTCATCTTCTTGACTTGGTCCAAATGCAATCCACCGAGCTCATCTCTAGATGTGTTCTTGATGCATAGGCTCGTGAATCAACCGGTGCTAGCTTCCAACTTGTCTTTAAATCCTTTGTTGAAGCTCCACACCTACTAAGATCTTGATAATGAATCTGTCACTAATTAAACACAAGATCATTAGTAAACATAACTTCATGAGTTGATCATCATCAAAACTAGGGTGATAGGCCTTTGGGCCAACAATCTCCCCCTTTTTGATGATGACAAAACTCATGGAGTTATATATGCATGGATTAAAGTAAAGCTTCAAAGAAGCTCCCCCTTAACTCATGCATAACAAGAAATAATAGATATGGCAATGAGGCACGCGAATATGTATGCAAGTATGGAGATAAAACATGCAACAAGCATAAATCAAAATCTTTTTCTCCTATTGCAATACAAAACATATATGCATAACTAACAAGGAAGACAAATACTTCTCCCCCTTAAGCAAAGAAAACATGCATATATACTCAAATACTTCTCCCCCTTTTTGTCAAACATCAACAAAGGGTTCAAAGTAAAATCAAATCAAAAAAAATTTCTTCCCCTTTTTGTCAAAAACAAAAGAATCAAGAAGGGGTAAATACAAATCAACCAATAAAGATTTATATGCGATATACATTCATGAAGAGGAAGACGTTAAGTTAGCTTCCCTACAATGTGCATTGCATGAAAGAGGGATGTGAAGCCTTAATTCACACAACACAACTATGTAATGCATAGAAGGAGATGTGAAGATCCCCCTACACACGTATATCATATAAAGAAGAGATGTTAAGCTCCTCAATTTATAATATACTCAACATGAATCTATATGTAAGAGATGTTAAGCTCTCCTTGCATATAGACAATACAAATCAAAAATTTTGAATTTTTCTTAAATTTTTTTTTTTTGAGTTTTTGATACTAATTTCAAAACACAATGCACAAGCTTATTATGGGATACCAATTTGAAATTCTAATTAAGCTTAGCATCAACAATCTTTGTGCTTCAAAAGATACCAATTGTAAAACAAGCACAAAAACTATCATATATATGTATGAAGAAATTATATCAATTGAGATGGATACATACATATATAGGAAAAGCAAAATATGAGTATATACCAAAAAGGTTCATATTGATACCAATTGCAAATAACCAATGATACCAATAGAAAAATAAGCTTAGGTGTATATATCACATAATCTACCACTTGAAGAATTCGAACTAGTTAAATGGAAATGTTTAACAACTAGTAAGAAATCCTTCAACCAAGGAATAAATCAAAAGGTTTTTCACAAGTAAATCACATGGCACTAAAAACACTCTATCCATAAAGTCCATATCACAAAGAAGTGAGTGACTAGTGTTATGTGGAGCAAGGTATCATGAAAATGGCAATAAAACTCAATATTCCTTTAAATTTTGATAACACGAAAATCATCACAAATTTTTAATACATGAAAATCAACAATTATATTTCATGGCATATGTATGTTTAGTCAATGCAATAAGTATACATACATATCTCTTAAACACAATTGAGTCTATATAAATAGATTTGCATGAAAAGCAAATGACTCAAGAGGTATCCATGTATATCTTAATGTTTTGGCAAAATAAACATATACATGAAATGAAAAGCACATGGTCAAATTATAAGTCCAAAATGGGAATACAAGTTTAAAAATGTAATGATCATCAAAACTAAGCTATACTAGCACACCTGATGGGCACAAATAAGCAATCAAATCCAATCATATATAGATTTATTTGTGGTCCATAATGTGTACAAGTATAAATCCAAGTGTTGACAGAAACTAACATTTAAACTAATATTCAAATCATGAAGTGTAAGTAAACTTTGAGATCATACAAGAAATAGAATCATGTGCATCAATTTAAGAATAGATAACTAGTTTAAATGGATTTTTGACAAACTAGTTAAAGATCCTTAAAGAATATAAGATCATATGTTTTTCATGAATAATACTAAATACATAAAAGTTCAAGCACTCATATTCCATAAAGCTCAAAATTATATATTTTCTTAAAGATTGAGTGTTCAAAGGTTATGTAAATAGTATCTTTATGAAAATAGTCTATGAAGCTTAAATCAAATAAGACTATTCAAAATTTATTAAACAACACATAAAAATCATTTTCATCATCTCAAAATCATTTTTCATAAAATCAACAATCTTCATGGTATATGTATGATTCATTCAATCCTAACAATACACATACATATCCCAAATATAAAAGAGTCTCAAATGTGTTTCCATGAAAGCAAGAGACTCATGGTATACATGTATATTTATTAGATTTGAATTCAAAATGCATATACATGAAGTAAATCACTAAAATAGGCAAAAACATGTATGAAGGAGAATCATCAAAACTAGCCTATACATGTGCATATAGTGGATACAAATGAGCATGAAGTTCAATTATATATGAATCAATTGTAATTCACTATTTGTATATGTATACATACAAGTTTGACACATTCTACATCTAAGCATGTAATTATCACATGAAGCACATAAAATCTTAAAACATGAACATGCTATGAATATTATGGATGAACAAGCATGAACATAAAAAAATAGGAGTTTAGAAATTGTTACCAACTCAAAAGCTCCAAATATGGTGGTCTTTCCCACCAAAATCTCCTTGATAGCAATGCATCCAAAAGTTTGTCCATCATGTCCATTGCATCCGCTATCAAGGCACCAATCCTCTCACGTTTTGTGAGAGCCCTCACCTACATCAAAATCAAAGGGTGGGGGTTTTGGTACCCATATTTTCTTGGGTCCTTTGGGGTTAGCTTTATTATAAGGAACCCAAAATCCTTTAGACATAGCAAAATATAAGTTATGCTTCTTATCAAAACAATATTTTGCTAAATGGCCTTTGCGACCACAATGTGTACAAGTGTATACCCTATCATGATGCTTATGAGTGTGATTGTGATCGTGATGTGCAACATAAGCATGAGCATGATGTGTATGTGCATGAGCATGGGGAACTTGTTTCTTTTGAAACAAAGATTCCAACTTAGAATGATTGAATGCACATGTGCTCAAATTAGAGCTCAAATTTTCTATCTTATTTTTCAAATTCTTAATCTCATAAGTTGTGGCATGTAAAGCATGGTGAGATAAAGAATCATTTTTCTTTTTCTTTTGAAAAACATTATCCTTTTCTTTTTCAACAAATTTTCTTTTAAAGATTTATTTTCTTGAAAAACGATTTCCTTTTGTTTTTCCACCAAATCAATCTTATCTTTCAAAATAGTGTTCCCTTCACATAAATCATTTAATTTTGAAAATAAGGAAACATTCTCATTTTTCAAAACTTTATTTTCTTTTTCTAAACATGCAAGTTTTATTTTCTAATGAATCTTTTTCATTAATCATGGCATCAAAATTCTTTTTCAAATTGTTGTTGTCCTTTTTAATTATGTCATATCTCTCAAGCAATAATTGGCAAAATGAATTTAGCTCATCATATGACATAGTAGCATCCTCATCCTCGGATTCGGAAGTTACCTCAAGGGGGTTATCCCCTTGGACCATGTAGCACTTGTTGGAGGTGTCGCTTCCAACATCCGAATCGCTCCCGGCATAATATAGATCCTTTTCGCCAAGGGAGGTGATGATGTTCCAAGCTACAAAAGCCGATTCAATGTTAGAAACCCTAGATAAATAATCATCATTTAGGGTACATTTAAGAGCATGAAGGGCTTTTGCATTAGCCTCAATGTACTTGCTATTTGAACAATAATCATTATTAGTAGTAGCAAGATAAGCATGAATTCCTAAGGCCTTGAGGTACAATGACATCTTAACCTTCCAAATTTGGATGTTAAGGATGTCAAAGGTGGGTGGTGACATGAAGTCCATGGTGTGTGTACAAATCTTGTGATTAGCCTAAAAATGAGGATCTTTAACTCTAGGTTGTTAGACCTAATATCAAGAGCACTTGGCTCTGATACCAATTGTAAGATCACCTAGAGGGGGGGTGAATAGGTGATGGCTAATCTAATGGTCACTTATGAACAAATAATGCGGAATTAAAACTTATTTGACCAAATTAAACTTCTTTTAATTAAACACTTATGTATAACACAAGAGTGTTGTCGAATTCCCCTTGCGAGGCTCTGGACAAACTCCTCTAGATTCCCCTTGAATGGGTTGAGGTGCCGCGTTGGCTCTCTTGGTTGAATACTAGTGTTAACAAGCAATCCCACGCAAGTATATAACAATTAAGCACAAGGGTATATCAAGCATATAAAGATAGACAATAATTGAATGCAAGATATAAAAGAGACAAAGAGAGAGAGAGATAGAGTGAGCAATCGCAAACACAAAGGGTTTGTTTCGAGGTTCGAGCACACTTGCTCTACATCCCCGCCTTCGACACACGAAGGATTTCCACTATGCACGATCCAACCGGATCTCTCCTTGGTGCCGCAACACCTACAATCCCTCGGACTCCCAAGTCCCTTACACACGCAAGTCCACCGACTCGCCGAGGCCGCACCTCGAGCTACAAGTCCTCACTAGGACCCAACAACACCAAGTCCTCACTAGGACCCGAAACAAACCGCGAACACAACCGTCCGCCTTCTCAAAGAACAAAGATGAACTTTGGTGATCACAACTCTTGATCACCTAAAATTCTCTCACAATAACACTCCTATAGAATGAATAGCTCAATGGATGCTCAAGTGTTTGTGTGAGAAAGCAAGGAAAGAATCTTTGATGAAAAACACAAGAAAATCTCTTTTACACTCTTTGATAAAACTCTCCTTTTAATTGGAAGTATTGACTCTAATTTTGTGGAGAGAAACCTTCAGAAAGACTGGGAAAAACTAGCTCTAAGGTCTCCAAAAATCTTGGCTCAAAACAATGACAAAACCCCCTTTTATAGAGGCCAGAAAAATCTGACCGTTGGGCTCTGTCAGAGCTTCCGGTCGACCGATCCGGTCGACCGGCAACGGTCAAAATCCGACCGTTGCAGCCTCCGGTCGACCGACCCGGTCGACCGAGCAACTGAGGAGAGAGTAAAACTCTCTGTCGGTCGACCGGCCCGGTCGACCGATAATTCCCGAGAGCAAAGCTCTCTGACGCGGTCGACCGGTCCGGTCGACCGTCCTCCAGTGCACACAGGCGTGCACGCTGTGCACGTCCGGTCGACCGACCCGGTCGACCGGCCACTGTCAGTTCTGAAAAATCAGAACTGCCAGAACCTGAAATTTTGGGTTTAAAGATAGGTCTTTTTGGCTTAATAAAAATCCCATAAAAACTTAGAAATTCTACAAAAATAGTTTTATGATATAGAAATATGCTTGCACAAAATCAAGGCATGTTTATTAAAGATTTGACTATTTTTGTAACTTAGAAATATTGGCTCATAATAAAAACTGTTTTTCTAAAACAACATGTTTTTCCAAATTTTCATCAAATACAAAAACAAGATACACTTTAAAGCATAGTATGTGTGGATATGATCCACTACACAATCAAGATGAAATATCTAATTTTTGACATAAAGCACTAAACTTGGTTTTGAAATATCAACATGTTTTTGTCCAATGAAAAATCTTTTTACCAAAAAGAAAGAGTCATTTCTAATTAAAAATTCTTTTATGAAAAGACAATTAAATCTCAAGAGTGTGTGTGTGTGATATTACTTGAGCAATCCACCAATCTATTCTATCTTTTACATTTTAACTAAAACAAATAAAAATCTTATACCTAGACACAAGTCTTCATCCTCTTGAAGTCTTCACTTGAAGGCTTCTCATCTTCTTGACTTGGTCCAAATGCAATCCACCGAGCTCATCTCTAGATGTGTTCTTGATGCATAGGCTCGTGAATCAACCGGTGCTAGCTTCCAACTTGTCTTTAAATCCTTTGTTGAAGCTCCACACCTACTAAGATCTTGATAATGAATCTGTCACTAATTAAACACAAGATCATTAGTAAACATAACTTCATGAGTTGATCATCATCAAAACTAGGGTGATAGGCCTTTGGGCCAACAATCACCTGACACCTGATTTGCTACTAATTAACACTTGCTCCTTGTTATGACATGACTTATCACCTGCCATTTATCATGTTAACTCTTGACATGTGATTATCACTTTTACGAGAATCATGTACTCCTGTTATCCTGTATTATATATAGTGACCTGTACTCGTATTATATATGCACTCATGTACTCCTGAATTCCTGATCATGTCCTGCTCTTGCTATTCCCGCAAATTGATAATTACATAATAAATTATAATAAGACAACTTGCACCCGGTTTGGGGGAAACTGATGGGTCCTGAATAATCATGTTCATGGTGGTCTTATCGAGTCACGCATGGCCATATACTTGACGGATCACCTGGCGGCCACCAGGGATTCCATGGGGTGTGCTAGCACCCCTACTCCTGTTCATTTCTACCGGGTATGCACACGCCCTACGCCTTTTTCGATGGGATCTGTGATACTCTATTCCTGTTCGGGCATAAATAAGTCCCGGTACCTAGCGGTACGTTCTGGCTCAGTACCGGATAATCCTAGACCGTTGTCCCGGATACTCCTGGACCGTTGTCCTGGGCATGTACGCATGATTTGTCGAATTTCATCAGTTTTCAAATAACTTGCTCTATAAGTTATAAGTGGAAGTATGTGAAATGGGACGCATACTGAAGCCCACAACTTAGACGGCTCCAATTAAAATAAGATGCTAATATACAATTTATTGTGTTGTTTTGAAACTCGGGTTGTATGCGCTTGAATTACAGTGACATTGGATAAAGGTATAAAAATGAGGGTTTTCTTGTTTGGATTATTCCTTCGATGTACTAGTCTTATGAAGCCGTGACTTAAGCTTATGCAATCGGTTTTACTCGGTTTTATCAGTTTTATGTTAGTTTAGGAGATATCAGGTGTTGCCTTGTCTACTTTATTCATCTCCTCGTTACCTGCTCTTATCATCTTATATCATTCATGTTCCCGGCTTGATATCAATTACTGTCTCTCTACTTGTTCCTGCATGCTGGTACTCACGACACGGTTTTCAATGCATATTTATGACTTGGATTTATCGATACACATGTGCTTATCTCAACACGTCATCTGGCTTTCGCATCACCATTCGCCGGGGAGTTCTGACTCCTCTGGATCCTCATGTCCAGGTTTTAGAGCTTGGAGCATGTGGACTCTCCCAGTTGCTGATCAGAGTGGTGCAACTGAAGTGTGGATCCCCAGCAGATTGTCCAGAGCCCCATCCTTCCAGGCCCCCCTGCTCGGCTCTAGAGTTTTCTTGTTATGACTCTGAGCCTCTTTTTGTACTGTTCATACTTGTACATCTCTTTATATTCTCGCAATTGTGCCTATTGATGATGTAATATTATTGTAATATTGGGACACTTCCTGTGATAACTTTGTAATTGTACTCAAGTGCTGGAATGTATAATGCACCACGTGCTTCCGTATTCTGATTCTTACTTGTACTGATGCTTAACGTATATACGTGAGGGTTTTTCTGACCTGCGTATATACGTCGCAATAATGTCTCCGTACCCGCAGGATCGGGGCGTTACACCTATGCTATATGCAATGCCATATGTATGCCTCGATCTAGATCACAACCACAGAAGAATAAAATACAATATATTGGAATGAAAATTGACCTATGCCTAGATGCAAATATCTAACCATTTTAAAACATCAAATTATCATATTTTACCTCTTAAAATTATTACAGTGCACATGTAATATAAACAGAAAGTAGCAGTGGAATATAACAATATACAAGAATTTACTAAACCACACAAAAGTTAGTGTAGACTTCTGCAATGATAAAAATTTAACCTGCGCATCAAAAACAAAGAAGAAAAGTTATTAAAAACGTGAAATCAAACAGTTCCCTTTCCCGGCAACGGCGCCAAAATTTGGTCGGGGAAAACCACACACAAAAAATTATGTTTTTAAAATCACGAGTTAAAAGTGCGTGCCTTGGCTTCCTCGATACTTCCGTTATAGCATAGAGGCTAAACGGGTCGGATCCATAAGGATGAAAAGCGATAAAAGCTTTACCGGTCTATTCATGTGTGTATTAACAATTCTTTTATGTTTTAAAGAATGAAAAGAAAAGAAAACTACCCTAAGGAGAAGAAATCTACCCTAAAAACTCTCCTCTTCTGAGCTCTGGAAATCCCAGGGTATTTATAAGCCGGGGGGCACCAGGAGGGTGTCACGGGGCCGCGGCTCCATCGTACAGCCACGGAAACGCGGCCAGGGCCGTGTTTTTGAGGCTGTACAGGCACCGCTCGCACAGCGTCTTCTTTCACGTCATGTTGGTTTGCTCCAATATCAGATATAGTCCCTGGTTTTTGGATATGGGCACTGGTTTTGACAGAACCATCTTTCAAAGTCAATGGCTATATGTGTAGGCTTTAAATCACCAAATAAATATATTTTTGGGCTTCTTCTTCATTTCATGCAATGAACATAGAAACATACAAGAGAGGTGTTATTAACAGAATATAATATTGAATAAATGTGAAGATGTAGTATGAAATATGCATATTTAGAGACTAATCACACCCCCATATCATCCATGTCAATACCCTACACCACCAAACTACCCTCTATGATCTCTCCAAATTGACGAATTCTCCGATGAGGAGTTCAATAACCCCAATTATCAGTATGACGACTTTGGAGATGATGGCTAGCCTACGGAAGGCATAGAAGATTCGCTGATTCTAATCCAAACAGGAGAGGCAGGTTTCCTAACCCTAACAGGAAGCAAGAGTCCCTTACCCTAATCATGGTAGGGAAGAAGGATACCCAAATCCTCACGAGTACAAGATGAAGGTTGACATCCCCTCATTCAGCGGGAATCTAGATATTGGATCCTTTCTGGATTGGATCTACGAGGTGGATAAATTCTTTGATATGGCTTATGTTCTTATAGAGAAATAAGTCAAATTTGTAGCGTACAAGTCAAGGGAGGAGCAACATAGTAGAATCAATTATAAGTCTCACGAAAGCATCAAGAAAAGCAAACAAAGATGACATGGAGGCGCATGAAGCAATTCCTACAAGGTAGATTACTTTCACCTGATTATTAACAGATCTTTTGTAATTAATTTGAGCAATGCAGGTAAGGTACGAGGACTGTGTCTGTGTACACGAAGGAGTTCTATCACCTTGCTTCACAATATGACTTATCTCTGATCAAGGGGTAGCAGACTGCGAAGTATATCTACGATTAGACTACCCCATCTAGGAACGTATTGCCATCCAGGACGCGTTCTCTATCGATGAAACCCAAAACAAGGCCATGAAGATAGAGAGGTTACGAAGTAGAGCTCCACCTTTCTAGCATCCGTTATCAATCGAAGAGCCCATAGAAGATGACGGAGTCCCGCCAAGCTCTAGACGATAGGTCAACCAATAGTATAGCCACTGGCTAAAGCCTCTACACAGACACCAACAACAACCCCCCTGATCACAAAGAGCAAAAACAATCCTTATACCAAGCCCCGGGTTGGCAAGTGCTACAGGTGTGGCGAATCTGGACACATGTCTAATGAGTGCCCGAAGAGGAGGCACGTTATTATAACAGACTATGAAGAAGAAGATGATATACTAATTGAGACAGAGCCGAAGGATTCTGATTCCGATGAAAAACATGGCGATCTCGTTACTTGTGTTATTCAGAAAGTGCTTTACGGCTAGAAGATCTCCGACACCACACAGAGTGATTGTTCATCAAAAGTGCATAAATTTAGTAACATTTTCATGTTTATTTTATAAAGCATTACTATTTAATTATTTTATTATTTAGTACTGTACATGCCTCCTTAATTAACAAGAGAAAAGAAAAGAGCCCAAAAGAAGCCCACAAATTAAAGAGAAGCCCAAAAGCCCATCAAGCACAAGTTAATTCAGAGATTATCCTATCCTAAATCAGAGATAAAGGAGAAAATCAATTTAAATTAAGTTGCTTGATCCACAAGTCAAAGATAAAGGAGAGAATTCAAGTTTAAATTCGGATTTATAGATAACTTGTTTCCTAAGTTATCTAAAAAATAAGGTTATTTTAAATTCCAGACAAACGAAGACTCTTAGGATAGATCTCCACATAGACGGATGAGATGAAGTCATGCGCCAAAACGCGTACCCTGACTCCCTCACATTGCCGCGTTTTCTCCTAAAAAGCCGCGAAAATGCGGCTTTCCTGAGGAGTTGGCCGTAGTGGTTTGCGTGGTTGTGTTTGATCGGTTACTGATATTGCATATTTAGCATCGCATTCTCATATTTATGGCATAATAAACACTACTTTTTAATATAATTTTTGTCTAAATTAATGCAGGCCTTTACTAAATGAGTTGGAAGAGAAAACGAGCTCAAAAGCCCACTGAAATTCAGATTAAATCAAAATCAAGGATTAGGGCAAATATTTAATTGCAGATCAGAGCAAATCAAAGAGATAACACCAAATGGAAACTATTTAAACTCGGATTTTTATAGATCTATTTCGGTTAGCTGAAAATCAAGGAGAATATTGTCAACTCCAGAGCTCAAACGGAGAAACCATGTGGATAATACATGCAAACAGGAAATCTAACGCAGCCTTCCCCAAAATCTGGCCATTTGGCCATAGGGTTACCACGGATCCGTCGTAATCCTTGTGGATCCACCACAATTGTACAGGATCTTGGGGAGTGTTTGCTTCCACTATTTGTACACTTCTCTCCCCTCTCCATTTCGCCTATAAATACTGCATTTTCGAAGGCAAAGTGGGGACGATTAGGCAGAGATAGATTCTTAGGCCAGTTTTCATTCTAGTTTAGTGTAAGTTTTCATTTTTATGTAATTTTTATTCTGTGTAAACATAGTTTAGACTAAGATTCATGTAAGTAAAAGAGAGAGATTTATGTTGAGAGTGACATTAATGTAAAATTTCTCCTTTCTTTCATCGTTTCTCTATGCAATCAAAAGGTAACTTGTTTATGTTCTTTTTTTTCTTCTTCTTCTACTTGTCTTCGTTTTGGTTTTGATAATTATCCAAGTGAGTCTTATAGCATCGGAATTGCCTTGCCTTTGCGAGTGCCACTGATAGCTTATGACGATGGATTCCTCCTTAAAATACGTATCATTTCATGCTTGCTCGTCGAAGTTCTTGATGATGTAATGTGGATGGAGGATTGAGTTCAATCTTATGGGTTATATGCTGATAGCCTCTGATTCCAGGTAAACGTGCCAAAGATCCAAGGTAAATTATAGGTTAAAAGAAGTAAGTAAGTTTTCTTCCCTTCTTTCATTTGATTTCTTAGTCTAGAAACATTTCCAACAAAAACTCTCTTTTCTTTACTCTTTTTATTTATTTTTTTAACTTAGTTTTTCATTTTCCAAAATCACCATCTTCTCCTATTTACCACTTTCTCCAAATTAATATAGCTTTCTTTCTCTTTTCTTTTTAAAGAACAATGAAGAACTTTTAACCGGTTTAGTAACTTAGAAAAAGAACTTACTATAGCTTCCATCATAAGTCCTTTCTTGTGGATCACAACCTACATAGTCACTTACTATCAGGGTAGAATTGAGTATCTTGACTTCTATTCTTTATTTCTAAAATTCTATATTTTTTGTGCAGGTCTAATCTCAATCAAATTTTGGCGCCGTTGCCGGAGAGGGACAGTAAGTAGCTCTTTTTTGTTTACTTTATTGGTTAACTTTCTTCTCTGTTCTTGTGTATAGGAGGAGACATCAAGAAAAATTTTGCTGCAGTGGACAAATAAGTGGCTTTGGACTCTATTCAAGAAAGCAGAGCGTAGAAGCCCTCAGATTTGCCGCATTCCTGTGGCAATCTGAGTGGACTACTAACCTGTATTTTTACAGATTGGTTGAATTGCAAACTTTATCTTTCTACAACTATTTATTTTTTTATTTAACTCGTTGTACATACTTTTCTAATCTCAACAGTAAATTCTTGCTTGTGAATGCCAAAAAAATGTTTAGACTTGAATTTAGGTACGTGTTTATTTCGTTACATTTTCTATTTACTGTTGAAAAGTGCTGGAGCCAAGGTATTCTACATAGTATTTAGTACAAGGTTCATTCTTGTATAAAATATTACTTCAATGTTACTTTTTTGTTATATACTTGTACACTGCACTAAACTGAATTATGGGCTTGTCCTATAAATAAGATAAGATAGGAAAGTCATTACCCTCCCTTAACCCACAAACAATCTCCTCACTCACTAACCCAAGCCTAACTTAAAACTGAGTAGATGTTGTCTCTAAGGGACATCTCAGACTCAATAGGAGACTAACATAAGGGAAAGTTTATTAGAATTTGACTCTTTCTAAATCGATGTCGAAGGTTGGGATTGAGAGGCGAAACCTTGAAGAACAGTGATTTGGCATAATTAAGCCCATTGCTTAGGCACTGATACCTTCCACTCATCTTACCCCTACCTGACCTATTAACTTGTGGTCAGATTCTGCAATATACCCTCCATGGACAGTCTAACCAGTTAGGAACGTCTAGGTCTAAGGTTTACCCTAACTTAGACTAGATTTTTCCTTTCTTTCTTTGTTTGTTTGTTTTTATTTTTGACATCTTGGTGATATGAATTATAATCACAATTATTCCTATACAAATAATGATCTATACTTCACCCCAATTTCTTTTGACTCGGATATCACTAACCCGACATTTCATAACTCTAACAACTAAGTATGCCATATTGGTCTTATCCAAATTAATATATGCCTCAGTCCTAATACTATGAACATGACTGGAACAATCATCACCGTTCTTCATAGAGTCAGGGGGATATAACTCCCCCGAGTCATATGATCAACCACCTTACCAACATCCTGCTACATATACTCCTTTTTTCGAACAACTAATAGAAGAACCAATTGGCTAGGAAAAGATGATGGAAGCCTTACGATTGAGTTTAGACCAGCACAGAAAATACAGAATTTCAGAACTTAAGAATAGAAGTGCAAGTTCTCAATACTACTGCGATAGCAAGTGGCTATGTGGGTCGTGATCCAAAGATGGGACTAGTGCTAGAAGCTTTTAGTAAGTTCTCTTCCTTTTGAGTTTACAAAAATGTTTTAGGAATTTCTTCTTAGTTTTAGAAAAAGAAAACAAAGAGGTTAAGTTAGAAGAAGTGTATAATCACACCCCCACATCTATCTTTTACTCATCCTCGAGCAAAACATCAAAACTAAATCTAAGAAATTATTAGACCACTTTCGCAGGTCACGCGATTGCACTGAGCATGTGTAACAAACCTTTAAACCTCTAGGTTACCCCTAGAGGACAAATTTTGTCCCGTGAGGGTTTTCAGTGGATTACACCCACAAAATCTATAAAGAAATAAAAACGAAGTGTTAGTATTTTGAAAACACATTTTGAAAGAGAAAAATTTTGAAGTATTATTGTAAAAATCAGGTAATCTATAAGTATTTAGGATTATCAAAACTTAGTCATTCCTAAGCTTAGTCTCTATTAAAAAACTTGTCATCAATTAAGGTAAGGAGTCAAATTGTATTTCTCATCTAGTCTATTATTTTACCCTAAGTCATATGCACCTTGTGATCGTGAAAATTTGACTGGGGAATTTTAACTCTAACTCTTATGCCTTTTCTTCTTTTTTTATATTTTTGGTGGTATCATTCCTTAGTCCTATTAGGCTTTCTAATCTGCCCATGTAATGAGTCTTTAGTCGGTGACACCCAAACTGGACGGTCTTAGGGCATCGAGTGAGAAAACACCACAAGGGCTTAAGGACTCGAGCAAATAAGGCCACAACAACTAAGGATTTGATATATAAGATGGATCGCTTTTAGGCGTGAATATTTATGCTTTATGAGGCACAAATACCCAGCTTAATCAGAGGATTTTATATATATATATATATATATATATATATATATATATATATATATATATATATATATATATATATATATATTACAAGGCATAAGTATCTTTGTTTTTGAACCCCAGGTGTGTTAGTGTGTAAAGTATGCATATTTCATCAAGGTAAAAATTAAGAGTAAATTACTTTTTTAAATTTTCTTGCTAAACCCTAGAAATCAACCAACTAATCTTACTTTGACCAAGTATAAAAAATCCCAATTATGATTCTTCTATTCCTTAATATTAACTTAATTTCTTACAAAAATAGGTCAAAATATTGTTTCCTTTTTTTCAAAAAGTTTTTAAAAGCAAAGAAAATGTTAATTTTTTTTCTCTTTTTTAAATAAAAAAGAAAACCTATGTTAAGTTAGTACCCTCCCCCCCACACCTATCATATGCATTATCCTCAATGTATGAATGAATGCATAAATGCATGAAAAAGAAGAAAGAAAGGAAAATATTACCTCCAGGTGGTGGTTTAGGTGGTGGCTAGATTGGGCCCAGCGTTGCTACCCTATCAAGATAATGTGGTAGTTCACATAACCTACCTTTATTGACCTCTTTTCTATTTACGTCTTTACAGTCCACAATATGAATAGAATCATGAAAGATCCTATCATGTAACTTATTCCCTTCATATGATCAATCTTGAAAAATCATCACGGAGTCATTGTAATCAATATCTTAATCCAACAATCGAATGTGGTTTTGTGGAATGGATGACTTGGGCTCTGAAATGAAAAGTTCGGGAACCAATGCTAACTCGGGAAAATCAACTTTGGGTTCGAGAGTTGGTATTGATTCAATAGTAGATCCAAATCAAAGAAATGATATTCACATTCTTTTTCCCATCAATGGAATGTGACTATCCAAAATTGGCCATTCAATTTCTGAATTTATAGGTACAGGAATATATGTTGGCTCCAGAAATTGGTCCAAATTAGGTAATGACACCGAAGTTAACGTTAATTCGAAAATGAAAGTTGAATCACAAGGTTAGGGTTTTGGGTCACATTCACATTTAAGTTCAAGCTCATTAATTGAAAAACTTGCCAATTTGTCCCCAAGGTTTGGAATTGGTCAAGTTTAAGTTTATGTGATGAAATTGACTCTTGGTTAAAGTCTCCAAGACACCATGATTCTTCATTCTTATCAATATGGCTAGGGTAATCAGGAATGATCGAATATGTGTTAGGTAGAGTTTTCTCATTCCTATCTTTTACTATATTGATCAAATGACTCATTTGTACTTCTAGCCCATTGAGGGATTGGGAAAAATAAGTTTTGGACTGAATTAGGTTTTTCATATTCCTTTCTAAATCCCTAGGTTCTTCTTCTTGTGATGGGACTTGAAAAATAGTATAAGGATCATAGATTTGAAAATCTTGATGGGCTTGTGAGTCCTTAGGATGTATAGACTCAAGGAAGGCTTCATAACTCTTTTCTAAATCTGATTTTTCTTCTATAGGTTGATTTTGAAAAGAAGTATATGAAGGTGGATGTTGGTAAGGTTTTTGATCATATGATTCAGGAAAGTTGTATCCCTATTGACTCTGTGAAAAATAGTGATGATTGTTCCAGTCTTGTTCATAATATTAGGACTGGGGCATGGATTGATTCGGATAAGACCAATCCGACACACTTGGTTGGTTAAAGTTATGATATACCGGGTTGGTAAAATTCAAAAAAGAGATCGGGGTGTAATATGTATTACCATTAAAATTGAAAAATTTGTTGTTATAAGCCATATCGCATAAGAAATGTCAAAAACAAACAAAGAAAAATGATCGGTTGCTGATACTACATATTTATTGTCACATTCTCATATTTATTATTTAATAAACTCTGTTTTTAATCCTATTTATTGTCTAAATTATATGCAGGCCTTTACCAAGGGAAAAGGAGAGAAAACAGGCCCAAAAGCCCACTTAAACTCAGATTTAAATGAGCTTAATTCAAAATCAAAGATTGGGACAGAAGATTTAAGGTGATAAGAGCAAATCGGAGCAGATAATACCAAATAGAAACTGATTAAAATCGCATTTATTTGGATTTATTCAGTTAGCTTGAGGATAAACAAAGATATCGCCAAATCCAGAGAATATATTGACAATCCAATTGGATACAAGGAAGCATCGAAGCATCAACAAACTACGGCACCTGGATCTGGCCATTTGGCCAGATCCTAGCCGCAGATTCGCGGCTTGGTTAAAGCAGTTGGGGAGCGTTTGCTCCCCCTATCTTTGTAGGCTCTCCCCCATTTGGATTTTGCCTATAAATACTTGGATTTCGCAGTATACAGAGGACGATGAAGCAAAGAAGGATTCTTAGGCTAGTTTTTCATTCTTTTTACTGTAGGTTTTTATTTTTCTTTTCATGTGATTTTCAGTTTTCATTTATATAATTCAGAGGAGATTAGAGTTTCATAGGAGAATGAGGGTGAAACTTGTACTGAGAGTGACACCGGTATAAGTTTTTGCTCCCGAGATAATGCCAATTGTAGGATCTAAAATATACGTCAACACTCAAACAAAGATATTAGCGTTAAATATAAAGAACTTGTAAGTAAGGAAATAAAATCAAAGAAAAGATAACAAACGCAAAAACAAGTGATTTATCCTCGTTCGGTCCTTGTGACCTACATCCAGTCCCCAAGCCACCCGCTTGAGATTTTCCTTTAACCTTTGGCTTTGTACACCCAAAATCAATACCTTGTATACCACTTGACAAATCCCCTTTGCCAAATGTATACAACTCTTCTTACAAACTAAGAAGACACAACACCTTGTACAACCTCTCTTCAACCCGAAGATGCTCTTGTACAATGCTTCTCTTTGAGTGATTACAAACAATATTATAAGCCTTGAATCTGTATGTGATCGTGAACAAGGACTCTTATAGGTGGACTCTCAGAAATCTTCACTATGGTGTAGGAATTTGAGTGAAGAAATGAAAGTGGAAACAGTTTTCTGAAAAACTGATTATTTCAACAGAGTTTTTGGGTAGAAAACTATTGATATTAATTGGTGTTTTTAGCCTAGGACAATATCCCTATTTATAGCTGAAATCTATGGTCAGTTAGGGTAGTTATCAGGACAAATTTGAATATTGAAACATTGGATAAAATATCAGAAAACAGAAACTGTCCAACAATTAGAGACTGCTATTAGTCGACTAGGGGTTGGGGTTAGTCGACTAGGGTAGGCAATTTAGACTGGGTTAGTCAATTAATAAAGGGACCAAGTCGACTGGGGCAAGACTGAAACAAAAGACATGTTTTTGGAAACTGAATATAGTCGACCAGAACAATATGATTAGTCGACTAGGTCATGTATTAGTCGACTATAAGGACTGTCAAGTCGACTAATAGTGCATGCAGGTTAGAAACAGAAAGTTGGTATACATCTGAATCAATACTAAGTCAACTATAGGAATTGTTAAGTCGACTATAGGTGGTATTAGTCGACTAGGCATGGTTATAAGTCGACTAATAGACAAATGATGTGCATGTTTGTTTCAAGACTTTTAACATTCTAATAAATATTACAATACACATCCATAGCCACTCTCTTTGGGAAGTCTTGAACATGTAGAACTCTTATATAGGCTTGTGAGATAGAGCTCCAATTATATGGCTTCACAAATGTATCATCAAAATCAAGTTCTAACATTCTCCCTCTTTCTGATGTTGACACTTTGTATGCACGAATACTCCCCCTGTAGAAAATATGTTATATGTTCTCCCCCTGCGTAAAACAGGTTATAACAAATATAGAAAAATATGTGTTCTCCCCCTGCAAAAAATATATCACAACATATATGTACATATGATAAATGTTTGAAATATTTTTCTTATTAGACTTTTTATATGGTACCTGAAAGATAAACAGTAGATGGTATTTTTCTTATTAAACTTTTTATATGGTACCTGAAAGACAGTAGATGGTACCAATCATAATAAGATCAAAGCATTAACCTTTAGGAGTCCAAACCCAATTTGAATTTGGTTTCCATCTGTTAATATACATATAATTGCATGAATTACATATAGAATGTATGTATGATACTATATAAGTATTTTTTATCAACAATGCTTAAGTTTCTAGGAATCCATATGAACTTATTCTTAGTTCTTTTTGAAATAATATCAGTATTTCTTTTCACAAGAGAATTATATGAATTATGATTCTTTTTACAAACATGTATAGATTTTCCACTTTTATTTAAGAATCCAAGACCATAATGATTATGTGACATCTTTTGATATGATAACAAATCATTTAACTTTTCTTTTCCTTGATTAAATTTAGTCACATTTTTTAAAATCTCTTCATACTTCATTTTGAAACTTGACATGTCTTTATCTAAAATAGAAATTCGTTCATTCAAAGACAAAGTTTCCCTTTTAAGCAAAACATTTTCTTTTATAAAATTCTCATTATTCTTTTTCAATGATGATATTACTTTTTCAAAATCATCTTTTTGAGAATTTATAGAAGAAATTTGAGAAACATAACATGAATTTTCTATGATAAGTTTTTCATTTTCTTTTGACAAAACTTTATTCTTTATCTTTTCATTCTTTAGATCATTGTATAATTCATGAAATGCATCTAAGAGTTTAGTATATTGTACCTCATCTTCTTTTAAAGCCATGTAACAGATGTTGACATGTTCAGTGGCTTCTTCTTCATCAGAGGAAGAGGAATCACTGTTTTCTCATGATGCTTGGTAATCTTTCTTCTTTCTGAACTTTTTACTCTTGAATTTACCTCTGTTTTTGAGTAATGGGCAATCCTTCCTCATATGACCTGTTTTATTACAATTAAAACATTTAAACTTACCTTACTTCAAGAACTTTCTGAATTTTTTGAAACCATTGCCATCTCCTCTTCATCGTTATCTGAATTGTCCGTATCTGAGGATGCATGGAAGGCAAGTTCTTTCTTCTTGAATTGTTGTTCATCCTTTTTTCTATCTTCGAGTTGCACTTCATATGCCATTAGATTACCAATAAGATTTTCTAATGACATTGTTGAGAGATCATTTGCTTCTTCTATTGCAGTTGTCTTCTTCTCCCAATCTGATGTGAGTGCACAAAGGATCTTGCGAACTTTTTCGACTTGGGTGTATTCCTTTCCAAGGGATGCTAAGAAATTTGTTATGTCGGTGAACCTTGTTATCATTTCTGAAATTGTTTCGTTCTCCATCATTTTGAAGAGTTTGAACCAGTGAATAAGAATAGAAATTTTAGACCATTTAACCTTATTTGTACCTTCATGTGTTACCTGTAGTATGTGCCATATTTGATTTGCAGATGTGTCTGTTGACAAACGGTTGAATTCTTCTTTGGTTAAGGCACAAAATAAAGCATTCATCGCTTTGGCATCAAGGTTCGCATTCTTCTTTTGATCATCACTCCAAGCGTTGTAATTGGTATTCGGTTTGGTGTACGCTACTTCTTCTATATTCCATAGTTCGTAGTTGATCGATTGCAAGTAGATCTTCATTCTACACTTCCAGTAGTTGTAATTCGATCCATCGAATAGCGGTGGACGCAGTGTAGAATGTCCTTCTTTGAATTGTGATGAAGGAAACTCCATTGCCATCCTTGTATGTTGTTGACTGGGTATGCAGGGCTCTGATACCAATTGTTGATCCCGAGATGATGCCAATTATAGGATCTAAAATATACGTCAACACTCAAACAAAGATATTAGCGTTAAATATAAAGAACTTGCAAGTAAGGAATAAAATCACAGAAAAGATAACAAACGCAAATATAAGTAATTTATCTTGATTCGGTCCTTATGACCTACATCCAGTCCCCAAGCCACCCGCTTAAGATTTTCCTTTAACCTTTGACTTTGTACACCCAAAATCAACACCTTGTACCACTTGACAAATCCCCTTTGCCAAATGTATACAACTCTTCTTACAAACTAAGAAGGCACAACACCTTATACAACCTCTCTTCAACCCGAAGACGCTCTTGTACAATGCTCCTCTTTGAGTAATTACAAACAATTTTATAAGCCTTGAATCTGTATATGATCGTGAACAAGGGCTCTTACAAATGGACTCTCAGAAATCTTCACTATGGAGTAGGAATTTGAGTGAAGAAATAAAAGTGAAAACAGTTTTCTAAAAAATAGATTATTTCAACAGAGTTTTTGGGCAGAAAACTATTGATATTAATTGGTGTTTTTAGCCTAGGACAACATCTCTATTTATAGCTGAAATCTATGGTCAGTTAGGGTAGTTATCAGGACAAATTTGAATTTTAAAATGTTGGATAAAACACCAGAAAACAAAACTGTCTAACAGTCAGAGACTGCTATTAGTCGACTAGGGGTTGGGGTTAGTCGACTAGGGTAGGCAATTTAGACTGGGTTAGTCAACTAATAAAGAGACCAAGTCGACTAGGGTAAGACTGAAACAAAAGACATGTTTCTGAAAACTGGATATAGTCGACCAGAACAATATGATTAGTCGACTAGGTCATGTATTAGTCGACTATAAGGACTGTCAAGTCGACTAATAGTGCATGCAGGTTAGAAACAGAAAGTTGGTATGCATCTGAATCAATACTAAGTCGACTATAGGAATTGTTAAGTCGACTATAGGTGGTATTTGAAAGTACACCTAGAGGAGGGGTGAATAGGTGTAAGGCTAATCTAATAACAAATGATGTGGAATTTAAAAAACTAATTGCAACACACTTAGTGTAACCAAAGAGTGTAGCCGAATTCCTGGTGAATGGCTCTGGACTAACTCCTCTTGATTCTTCTGAATAAGAGTTGAGGTGCTATATGAAGCTCTCTTTGTTAACACAAGTATGGGCATACACACATCAATACCAAACATATAAATATGAATGAACAATATGAATCAATGCAAGACACAATATAAAAGAGAGAGTTAGAGAAAGTGGATCAAACGCAAACACAAAGATATGTTTCGAGGTTCAAGCACATAGCTCTACGTCCCGCCTTCACACAGAAGGATTTTCACTATAGTGTCCACACAGGACTTTCCATACAGGGAACCTCCACTGAGGATTTGGGTAAGTACAAACCGGGAGTACACAACTCCTCTCTCAACCAATACCTCTCACTAGAGGCAAGGCACAAGGCCAACACAATATCAACCTCACAATTGAGGGATAGGCACAAAGCCAAACAACTACAATCTCCTCACACTTAAGGGAATAGGCACAAAGCCACCACTCCAATAATCACCTCTTCACTAAGAGGGATATCAACACAATCACCTCTCACTAGAGGGATATCACAAATAAAGGAGGGTTTACAACACTTGGTGGTTTCCACAACCACAAACTAATTTTCTCACAAAATAGATCCTAATAGATATGATAGATAGATAAGCTCAAGTGTGAGAAAATAAAGTGTTTTGAACAAAGAAAATCACTTGGAAAATATCCAAATAGATATAGAAATTTAGATCAAAAACCAATCCCAAAAGACTCTATTTTCTTTGAAATTTCAACACTTTAAAAACAAATAAAGAATGATCTTTTAACCCAAAAACTCTTTTGAAAACTTGTTGTTAAACACTTGTAAAGATTGAAAATTTTGCTCTCTAAAAACTTATTAAAAATAGCTCAAGAAATGGGGTATATATAGCCCCAAAATAAATCTGCCCGTTGGCAGCTGGAAAGGGGAGTTTTGCCCTTCCGGTCAACCGCCAGCTCGACAGGCCCAATGGTCAGATTTCTGACCATTGTGCCTCCGGTCGACTGCCCGGTCGACTGGGACTAGATACAGAGAGCAGCAGCTCTCTGCCGGTCGACCAGCCCGGTCGACAGGGGCCATTTCCAAAGAGCAGAGCTCTCTGGACGGTCGACCGCTCGGTCGACCGGCCCACCAGCCCAGGCTGCGTGCACGTCCTGTGCACATCGATCGACCGGACCGGTCGACCGGCAGACAGCCAGGTCAATCTTTTTAGGGATTAAAAACTTGGGTTTTTATTTTCAATAAAATCCCATAAAATCACATAAATTCCACAAAAATCAGTTCTTATTAGATCTTTGAAATACAAATATGTGTGAAAAAATTCAACACATATTACAAACTATTTGAACCATTTTTTTGTTCTTGAAAATTTGTCTTAAACCAAAAACTGTATTTTTTAAAACTTAGATTTTTGAAATGGAAAATGGTTTTCTTCAAAACTCATGCAAATACAAAAACATGATATTTAAATAACTTTGAAGCATGTTGTATATGGATAGAATCCTATATACATATAAAGATATTATATCTATGTTTTTGACTTGAAAATCAATATTGATTAAACTGAAAATCCAAAACATGAAACTTTAAACTTGTGTGTGTATTGTGAACTTGAGCACATCAACACTATCTAATCTTTACAATGATCGAAACAAAATATTAAACTAAACAAACCGATGTCTTCTTGTAGAACTCCGTCTCCAAGTCGACTAGATCCAAACGTGATCCACCGAGCTTGACTCTAACCGAGTGCTAGATGTGAACTTGACGCGCGAGCTTTTGAATCACCATGTGAAAGCTCCAAAACACCTTTGTTGAAGTTAATCACCTACTAATATCTTGATCAAATATCTAAAACTAAATATCACAAAATTATTGATAAACAATAACTACATGAGTTAATCATCATCAAAACTAGAGTGAAGGGCCTCTGGGCCAATAGTATTAGTCGACTAAGCATGGTTATAAGTCGACTAATAGACTAATGATGTGCATGTGTGTTTCAAGGCTTTTAACATTCTAATAAATATTACAATACACATCCATAGCCACTCTCTTTGGAAAGTATTGAACATGTAGAACTCTTGTATAGGCTTGTGAGATAGAGCTCCAATAATATGGCTTCACAAATGTATCATCAAAATCAAGTTCCAATATAAGTTGTTCTTCTCTTAATTTATTGTTACCGCATTGAATCTAAAGTTACATTTTTATGTTCTTCTTTGTTTTTGTGTTCTTCTTATTCTTTTTTACTTCTCTTCTTTTGGCACCAAGTGCAATCCATGTGAGTCTTATAGCATCGAAAGAGCCTTCCTTTTGTGAGTGCCTCCGATAGCTCATGACGATGGATTTTAGTCTTAGTTTTTATCATTTCATACTTGTATCGTCTTGATGTTGTAATGTGGAAGAGACGAAAAATAACTCTTATAGGTTATGCACTGATTGCCTCCACTTCAAGGTAACATCATCGCCACAGATTATAGGTAAGTATTTGGCCAAAAGAGGTAAGTATTACTTTTTGGTTTTATTTCTTTTCTTGTAATCTTTATTTAGACCACCTCCATCACTAAATCTCTACTATTTTTTACTTTCATTGTACAAAATCACCATATCCTTCTATCTACCATTTTCACAATTTAACATAACTTATTTTTTTTTCTTTTCAAAAACTAAAAGAAGAACTTTAACCATTCTTTGTAACTTAAAAGAGAACTTGCAAAAAGCTTTCATCGCTAGTCCCTCCTTGTGTATTACGACCCGCATAGCCACTCGCTATAGCGGTAGTATTGAGTACTTGCACTACCTATTATAAAGTTCTAAAATTCTGTATTTTCTGTGCAGGTTCTAACTCAATCAAAATTTTGCCACCGTTGCCGAGGAGGGATGGTAAGTAACTCTCTTTTTAAATTATATTTTTGGTTAACTTTCTTCTTTGTTCTTTGTGTACAGATTTAACAACAAGGAAAGTTTTGCTGCAGTGGACACATAAGTGGCCCTGAACTCTGCTCAAGAAAGCAAAGCTCAGAAGCCCTCAGATTTGCTACATTCTCGTGGCAATCTGAGTGAACTACTAGCCTTTATTTTTTGCAGGTTGGCTGAACTGTAAAATTTATCTGTTGTTATTTTTTTCCTTATTTGACTCACTGTACATAAATTTCTAATTCAACAATAAAAGGTTGATTGTAAATGCTAAAAACGGTTTAGCTTTTGCATTTAGGCATGTGTCTATTTCGTTACATTTTCTATTTACTGTTGAAGAATGCTGGAGCCAAGATATGTGTGCATATCATTTAGTATAAGGTTCATTCTTATATAAAATAATGCTTGAGTGTTACTTTTTCTATATACTTATACACTGCACTAAACTGAACTAAGGGCTTGTCCTATAAACAAGATAAAGTGGGAAAGTCATTACCCTTCCTTAGCTCACAAACAATCTCCTCACTCACTAACCCAAGCCTAATTAAAACTGAGTAGATGTTGGCCCTAGGGACATCTCAGACTCAATAGGAGACTGACACAAGGGGAAAGTTGATTAGAATTTGACTCTTGCAAAATCGGTGTCAAAGGTTGGGGATTGAGGGGCGAAACCCGATGGCTGGTGGTATGGCTTAATTAGGCCCGTTGATTTTAAGCATGGATACTTCCTACCAATCTTGCCCCTACCTGGCCGATTAACTTGTTGTCAGATTCGACAGTATACCCCTGTGGACAGTCTAACCAGTTAGGAGTCGTTTAGGTCTAAGGTCTACCCCAACTTAGGTTAGATTTTTTTTCTTTTTATTTGTTTATTAGTTTGTTTTTCTTTATTTGTTTTGATAGTTCTTGTCTGATATGCTTATAACAATAACTTTTTCAATTTTAATGGTAATTCATGTTACACCCGACTCTTTTTCGGATATTACCAACCCGACATATCATAACTTTAACCAACCTAGTGTGTCGGATTGGTGTTATCCGAATCAATACATGCCCCACTCTAAATACTATGAATAAGAATGGAATAATCATCACTACTCTTCACAGAGTCAATGGGGATACAACTCCCCTGAGTCATATTATTGACGACCTTACCAATACCCAGCTTCATATACTCCTTCCCCTAAGCACCCATTAGAAGAATAAATTGACTAGGAAAAGAGGATGGAAGCCTTAGAAGAGCTTGAGCAATGAATTCAAATTCTAGAAGACTCAAAATTCCGTTAAAACTTTTAAATCACAGATCCTTACTCTATTTTTCAAGAAGAACATACCGACTTAGAAAAGAGTTTAGAATTTAAGATTTAATTCCAAAGTGATCCACTTGATATGATAGAAGCAAGACTTAGTCGATTGAAAAATATGCGTAGGAATAAGGAAACTCTCCCTACTCAATCTTTGACTATTTCTGATACTTCTAACCATATTGATGAAAATCAAGAATCATTATATTTTGAAGACTCGACTAAAATTTAATTTCACCACAAAATCTTGAACTTGACCAATATCAACCCATTGATGAATTGGCAGGTTTTCATTTTAATGAGATTGAACTTAATTATGAATGTGAATCTGATTCCCAACTTTGTGATTCAGTTCCCATTTTCGAATCTATGTTGACTCTGGTATTCTTACCTAATTTGGACCAATTTTCCGAACCAACATTTATTCCTGTACCCATAGATCTAGAAATTGAATCACCAATTTGGATAGTCACATTCCGTTGATGGGAAAAGAATGTGAATTTCAATTCTTAGATTGGACTCAACTTTTAAACCAAAACTGACTCTCGAACCCAAAGTTGATTTTCCCGAGTTAGTATTGATTCCTGAACCTATCATTCTTGAGCCCAAGTCAAGTCACATTTTTTTATTGGACATAGGTATAGACCATGATGACTCCGTGATGTTTTCAAGACTGGTCATGTAAAGGGAATAAGTTTCATGATAGGATCTTTCATGATCCTATTCATATTGGGGACTGTAAATATGTAAATACAAAAGAGGTCAATAAAGGTGGGTTCCTTGAACCACCACATTATCTTGATTGAGTAGCAACGCTTAACCCAATCTGACCACCAGCGGAACCACCATCTTAAGGTAATATTTTCCTTTTCTTTCTTCTTTTTCATGCATTTATGCATTCATTCATACAGTGAGGACAATGCATGAGATAGGCGCGGGGGAGGGTTCTAACATAACATAGATTTTCTTTTTATTTAAAATAAAAAAATTAATTAACATTTTCCTTTCTTTAAAAAAAACTTTTGAAAAGAGAGCAATATTTTAATATATTTTTTTAAGAAATTAAGTTAATTTTAAGGAATAGGAGAATCATAATTAGGATTTCTTATATTTGGTCAAAATTATTTGTTTAATTTCTAGGGTTAGGAAGAAAAGCTGAAAAAGTATTTAGTCTTGATTTTATCTTTATGAAATATGCATGCTTTGTACACTTACTCACTTAGGGTTCAAAAAAACAAAGATTCTTATGACTTTTTAATATATATATATTAATATTAAAAATTCTATAATTAAGCTGGGTATTTGTGCCTCATAAAGCATAAGTATTCACGCCTAAAGCGGTTCATATAATAAAATCCTTAGTTTTGTTGTCTTGTTTGCTTGAGTCCTTAAGTCCTTGGGGTATTTTCTTACCTGATGCCCTAAGACCGTTTGGTTTGGGAGTCACCGATTAAAGGCTCATTACATGAGTAGATTAGAAAGCGTAATAGAACTAAGGAATAATTCATCAAAAAAAATAAGACATAAGAGTTAGAGTTCAAGAACCCGGAGTCAAAATTTCACGGTCACAAAGGTGCATATAACTTAGGGTAAAATAATAAACTAAATGAGAAATACAATTTGACTACTTACCTTATTTGATAACAAATTTTTGAATAAAGACTAGATTTAAGAATAAAAAGTTCAATTTTTTCTATATTTATAGATTACTTAATTCTTACAATAATACTTCAAAAAAATTTCTCTTTCAAAATGTGATTTCAAAATACTAATACTTTGTTTCCTTTTCTTTATAGATTTTGTAAGTGTAATCCACTGAAAACCCTCACGAGATAAAACTCGTCCTTTAGGGGAAAACTAGAGTATAACGGCTCGCTGCATATGTTCAGTACAATCACGTGACCTGCGAAAGTGGTCTAATAATCTTTGATTTAGTTTTATTGTTTTGCTCGAGGACGCGCAAAAGATAGGCATGGGGGCGTGATCGGTCACTGATACTGCATATTTATTATCACATTCTCATATTTATTATTTAATAAACTCTATTTTTTACCTTATTTATTGTCTAAATTATATGCAAGCCTTTTCAAGGGAAGAGGAGAGAAAACGAGCCCAAAATCCCACTTAAATTCTGATTTAAATGAGCTTAATTCAAAATCAAGGATTGGGACAGAAGATTTAAGGTGATCGAGCAAATCGGAGCAGATAATACCAAACAGAGACCGATTAAAATCAGATTTATTTGGATTTATTCTGTTAGCTTGAGAATAAACAGAGATATCGCCAAATCTAGAGAATATATTGACGCTCCAATTGGATAAAAGGAAGCATCGAAGCATCAACAGACCACGGCACCTGGATCTGGCCATTGGCCAGATCTTGGCCGCGGATCCATGGCTTGGTTAAAGCGGTTGGGGGAGCGTTTGCTTCCCTCTATCTTAGTATACTCTCCCCGTTTGGTTTTTACCTATAAATACTAGGATTTCTCAGTATACAGAGGACGATGAGCAGAGAAGGATTTTTAGGTTTGTTTTTCATTCTTTTTAGTGTAGATTTTTTTCATGTAATTTTCAGTTTTCATTTATGTAATTCAGAGGAGATCAGAGTTTCATAAGAGAATGAGAGTGAAGCTTGTGCTGAGAGTGACCGGTGTAAGTTGTTCTTCTCTCTTTTATTGTTACCACATTGAATCTAAAGTTACATTTTTATGGTCTTCTTTGTTTTTGTGTTCTTCTTCTTCGTTTCTACTTCTTTTCTTTTGGCACCAAGTGCAATCCACGTGAGTCTTATAGCATCGAAAGAGCCCTGCTTTTGCGAGTGCCACCGATAGCTCATGATGATAGATTTTAATCTTAGTCTGTATCATTTCATACTTGTATCGTCTTAATGATGTAATGTGAAAAAAACAGAAATCAACTCTTATGGACTATGCGCTGATTGTCTCCACTTCAAGGTAACCCGTCGCTACAGATTCAAGGTAAGTCTTTGGCCAAAAGAGGTAAGTATTGTTTTTAGGTTTTCTTTCTTTTCTTTTAATTTTTAGTTTAATCACCTCCATCACCAAATCTCTACTATTTTTCACTTTCTTTTATACAAAATTACCATCTCCTTCTATCTATCATTTTCACAATTTACCATAACTTATTTTCTTTTTCTTTTCAAAAACTAAAAGAAGAACTTTAACCATTCTTTGTAACTTAAAAGAAAACTTACAAAAATTTTCATCGCTAGTCCTCCCTTGTGAATCACAACAAGCATAGCCACTCGCTATAGCGGTAGTATTGAGTACTTGCACTATCTAGTATAAAGTTTTGAAATTCTGTATTTTCTATGTAGGTTTCAATTCAACCAAAAAACAAACAAATAAACAAAAGAGAAAAATCTAGCCTTAGTTAGGTTAGACCTTAGACCTAGACGACTCCTAACAGGTTAGACTGTCCACAGGGGGTTATTACAGAATTTGACCACAAGTTAATCGATCAGGTAGGGGCAAAATTGGTGGGAGGTATCCGAGCTTAAAAGTGACGAGCCCAATTAAACCAAACCATCAGCCTTCGAGGTTTCGCCTCTTAATCTTCAACCTTTGACACCGATTTGGCAAGAGTCAAATTCTAATCAACTTCCCCTTTAGGTCAGTCTCTTATTGAGTCTGAGATGTCTCTAGGGACAACGTCTACTATGTTTTAGTTAGGCTTGGGTTAGTGAGTGAGGAAATTGTTATGGGCTAAGAGAGGGTAATGACTTTCCTACCTTATCTTGTTTATAGAACAAGCCTTTAATTCAATTTAGTGCAACATGTACATGTATATGAAAAGCAACATTTAAGCAATGTAAGCAATTCAAAAGTGTTCATATATTATATGATACGCACACGTACCTTTACTCCAGCACTCTTCAATAGTAATGTAAAATGTAAATGAATTAGACACGTGCCTAAATGCAAAGTCTAAACCATTTTTTACATTTAACAAACAACAATTTACTGTTGAGTTAATACAGTGTGCAAACCAAATTAAAAAGGAAATCTAATACATCCCGAAGCTACTTTTTTTGCAATGTGAAAGCACCTGCAAAAAAATCAGTTAGTAGTCCGCCACAAATGCCGCGAAAATACGGCTTTTGCCGCATTTGCGTGGTTTGCGTGGCACAATTGTGGGCTCTGATGCTCTGCCTTTTGGGACAGAGGCACAGAGAAGCAATATGTCAACTGTAACTCTTCGATTCCTGAATTCAGCCCTAGCACACAAAAACAAAGAAGAAAAGGTTAAATTGTTTAAGTAAATCAAAAAAAGAAAATGAAAACTTACCGTCCCTCCCCGATAACGACGCCAAAAAATTTGATTGAGTTTAGACCTCCACAGAAAATACAAAATTTTAGAACTTAAGAGTAAAAGTGTAAGCTCTCAATACTAACGCGATAGCAAGTGGTTATGCGGGTTGATCGAGCCAAACCTGCACAAAAAAATACAGAAATTTAGAACAGTGTTAGGTCCTCAATTCTACTGTATAGCCTAGAGCTAACGGGTCGTGATCCACAGGGAGGGACAATGATGGAAGCGTTGTGTAAGTTTCTCTCTTTTAATTTATTGAAACTAATTAATATTTATTTTCTCAATTTTATAAAAAAGAAAATAAATTTATTATGTTAAGTTAAGAAGAAGATGGTGGAAGAAGAGATTATGGTGTTGTTGTTTTATTTATAAAAAAAGGAAAGACTAAAAAGAGAGAGATTATAACTCTAAACTAATGAATTGAAAAGAAAACAATAAGAGTACTTAGCTCTACCGTTGAATCATAACAAAGATTTACCTCAGCATGAAATAAAGCAAAGCAGATAGAAAAGAATAAAGAAAGCAGGGCTTCGGCGAGATCGAGCATAAAAAGGAAAAGTGGGAAACCTCTATTAATTGTCACCTTCAATATCAGTTTCTTGAGAAAGGATTACAATAGTGTCACTCTACAATAACTCTTGTTCTCTTTTAATCATGTAACTCTCTCTAACCTAGTTTATAAAGAAAAATAAAAATTACATTGAAGATGAAAAGAAAAACTTAAACTAAAGCTCTCTCTGAGATGGTTCCTTTTTGCCTTCGATGTGTGAGGGTATTTATAGGAGAAAACTAGAAGGATAGAAAGCATATAAAGATAGGAAGAGCTAGATATTTCTGATTTTGAATCCTTTCTTTATCTTCAAACTTGATTTGATTTATCCAGAAATTTAATTCTGATCTGCAGCTTGTTGGCGTGTTGATTGCTACATATCACTTACAAATGATAGAATTAGCGTGATCAATAGAAGAATTGTATCCCTTTAAATCTTCTTCTGTAGCTTCTTGAATCATTAGAATTGAGTTTCGGTAGCGAACGTTATGATTAAAATGCTAAACTGTATCCAGCCTGAATCCGAATCTAAATTGCTTCATCTCATCCGTTGATCTTTTCTCTATCCATTTATCTTCTTGGATTTTCAGTTTGTCTTCTAAAATTGATAAGATATCTATTTATCTTCAGCAATAAATTGATTAGAGTTTCTTAAATAATCCCTTTTTTCTTATATCCTATTATCTTATCTTATATTTTCAGATTATTATCTAGAACTTTATCATTTCCTATTCTCTTCTTTTACTTTATATTATTTCTTCATTTATCTTCTCCCTATCATACCCTGCTTAATTAGGAAATTATGATATTTGCTAATGACATTAGACAAGTTATTGCAATATTCATTATAGATATATGTAGGAATGTAACAATATATGCAATATATGTGTCCAAACATGGGTTGTGATTCACAAGGAGGGACTAGCGATGGAAGCTTTTAGTAAGTGTAGGTTACCTCGGAGGTGAATCGGTGACAAGCTAATTTAATGCCAAACAAATGCGGAATTAAAACTAATTATGCAAACTAATACTATTATGCTAAACACACCAAGTATAATCAAAGAGTGTAGCTGAATTCCCAGTGAAGGGCTCTGAATTATCTCCTCAAGATTCCTCTAAATTAAGAGTTGAGGTATCACTATGGCTCTCTTGGTTGAATAAAAGTGTGAGCAAACAATCCCAAGCATATATTCAATTGAGCATAAGTATATCAAGCATATAAGGATGTTAACAATAAAAGCATGCAAGATATATAAACACAAGTGTTAGAGAAAGAGAGAGAAGCAATTGCAAACATGGGAGATTTGTTTCGAGGTTCAAGCACACTTGCTCTACGTCCCCGCCTTCACCACTATGAAGGATTTTCACTATAACGATCACGCAAGATCACTCGGTGCCGCAACACCTACAATGAGCTCCTTCAAGAACTATTGGACCGGTAAGTTGCTCACTTGTTTCCGCAAGAACAACACATGCGAACCCGCAAGCTCTCCAAGGCCGCAACCTCTACAACTCTTCAAATACAAGGGTGGAATACTTGTGATCACTTCTCTTGATCACAAAAATAAACTCTCTCACAGTAAGGATCCTAGAAGATGAATATAGCAATGAAAAGCTCAAGCTTGTGTGAGAAAAACTAGATAGATGTTGTGGTGAAAAACTCAAGAAATTTCTTTTGAAAACTCAAAAAAAACTCTTGAAAAGCTCTCTTTTTGATATGGAAGTTTACCCAAAAACTTGTTGAAAAACTTCTGTGGAAGATAAGAAAAACTAGCTCCAAAACGCTTCTCAAAATCTTATGTAAAACTCACCCACAACCCCCATATTTATAGGCCAAGAAAAATAGCCGTCATGGTTCAAAAACTTTCAGAATTGGCCTGTCGGTTGACTGCCCGGTCGACCGACCAACGGTCAAATTTCTGACCATTAGAGTCTGGCGGTCGACCGACCTCAGACCCAGATTGAGTAATAGGTCAAATTGGAGCACAGTTTTAAGGCCTAAAATATTAGAATTTGGAAACAAGTATATATGATGAATTTGTAAATCATGAAGTCTTCTATCTAATGCAACTAAATCAAAACAATATCATTTGGAAGTAGAAAGCTATCAACAACATACTGAAAGGTGTCAAACCAAAAACTATAAACTGTTTTCAGAAGAAGATTAGACTTCAACCCAATATTTGAAATCTTTAACATTTGAATCAGAAAATGATTATTGAATAAGAAATGTAGCCCTGAAAGTTATATTTGAAATGCAATTTAAATCATGTTTATTTAATATAAGAATAAAATGTTATGGTCGGAAACTATAAGGGCACCAAGCAAATTAGCAGAACGGTCGGCGGCCCGGTCAGCCGAGAAAACCTGAGAGCTCTGCAAACTCAGTCGGTCAACCGGTCAGTCGGCCGGTCTCTACTGCGGTCGATCAGTCGGTCTACCGAGCTCAAGTCACATGGGCTTGTGCATGTCTTGTTCACATAGGTCGACCGCTCGGTCAACCGGTTCAGCCATCGGTCGACCGGTCGGTCGACCGCAAGCAGCCCAAAAATAGTTTTAACAACTTTTTAAAATATATCTTAAATTCCATAAAATCTCTATAAAATCCATAAAAATAAGTTCATTGAAACACTTTGAAGTACAGATATGTGTGATCAAAAATCAACACATATTACAAACATGTGAACTATTTTGAGGCATAGAATTTAAAGTTTAAAATAAAAACCATATTTTCGAAAACCAAATTTTTGTGTGTGTATAAGCTTGTGCGATCCATAATTATCTATCATTACATTTTATCTAAAACACAAAATCTTAACACTTACAAACTTGACTCAAATCTTGAAAATCTTCTATTGGAAATCTTCTTCTCCTTTTGACTTGGTCCAAACCTTGATTCAACGAGATAGACTCCTCTTGAGTACTTGATGCGATCTTGATGCTCAAGCTCTTGAATCAACATGTGCTAGCTTCAAAACTTGACTTCAAATCTTTTGGTGAAGCTAAACACCGACTAAGATCTTGATAGAAAATCTAAAACTTAATAAACACAAGATCATTTGTACTATAACTACATGAGTTAATCATGATCAAAACTATAGTGAAGGGCCTTTGGACCAACAATAAGTTCTTTTCTTTTTGAATTTACAAAAATATTTGTAACACCCCATCCTCAGAATACGTACTCATATGCGTATCCTGGTTTGTTAAACACTTTGTTATTTTTATTTATTATTTTCTCTTATTTATTTCTCGTACAATGGAAGTACTACATTATTTGATCTCTCTGGTAATCCAATTGGGTCAATTTTAGTTTCAAACACTATTTCCCAATATTCTAGATTTTTCATGATTTTTCAGATTTTTTCTGAATTATTTTTTTATACCCTAAAATCGGGATTAATCGGTACCGCTGGTTTATTCCTGAATTTTTAATTTACAACTGGGTCAAATTTTGAGAAACCGCTTTCACATATCTACTTAGAATAATATTTACTAGCTTAATTCTTTTTTTTGGGAATTTTCAAAATTTAACAGATTTCTGCCGGATTTGGCGTCGACCGATATTGGCGGCCGATTCCAAGATTTTTAATTTAAAAACTATAAAAATTTCTTAAAACGAATTTCACCATGATTCTTAAAATAATATTCTTGATTTTTGAGAATTTTTGCGGGTCGTTTCGAGATACTTGATTTTCGGACGATTTCGGTATTTTTCCGAAAGTTTTCCGCATCCGCAACCGAATCCCGGGAATCCGCCACTCTAATTATTTTCACTTTTTCTTTCAAGAAAATATCTTCCTTTTTTTCATTTTTTTTTCCTTTTTCCTTTTTCTTTCTTTCCTTTTCCTTCCACCAAATTCTCCATTCTTCCAATACTTTCTACAACTTTCCACCAAAAATATCTTCTCCTGCCACCAAAAATTTCTTCTCCAAAATATCCCAAACCACTCAAATCCCTCTCCCATCACCATGGCCGGCCAAGAGACACCTCACCTCTCCATTTTTTTCAAAAAACCCCCTCTCTAAATTTTATTTACATCACCTTCACAAATCCAATTCCTATATAAACCTTTCCTTCTTCATTTCACTTCATTTTTCTCTTCACCAACACCTTAACCACCACCAACTCCTCCTTCATCTCCACCACAACCACCACCACTACAACTTCTCTAACTTTCTACCTTCATCTTCTTCCTCCTCCCTCTCCATTTAAACCACCACAACTTCAACAACTCCACCAAAGTCTCCACCTTCTCCTTTACCTTTTCCAAAACTACCACTACAACAAAACCTCTCCACAAACCACCACCCCATCATCTTCTCTTAGGGCCGGCCACCTCCTTTGGATTGGTGCCGAGCTCTTCTTCGTCGGTAACCCCTCGGTGATTATTCCGGTAATCGTTTACGATTATTCCGGTAATCATCATTATGGTGAGGCTTACAACGACAACAACTAACATCACCATTACCCCTACTATTTTCCACCACCATCTTCACTTCCACCATTAATTTCACCATCACAACACCACCTCCATCTCCACTACTTCCACCTCCAAACATCACCTCCTTTACTTTCTTTTTTCTCCACCAAAATCCATCTTCTTTATCAAATACCATCACCAACAAAATCACCTTCCCTTTCCTCTCCTCCTCCCTCTCCTTGGGGCCGGCCACTCCCTAGGCCACCACCAAGGGGTGGCGCACCACCTTAGGGCCGGCGGCCACCCAAAAGGCCAAGCCCCCTTTCCTTTGCTCGCTTGGTATTTTCCTTTCCCGGGGAATCGGACGCGCAAAGCTTGAAAAGTGGCGTTTTAGGCGAGTGATTTTCCTCGCCAGAAAATAGACTTGTATTAAAATCATTATTATGTTGTCCTTGGTAGCAGTGCGATGTGGTTGTACAGGTGTGTGTGTTGTAATCTGTGGATATGTCCCGGACTGATATACTGTAATGCTTGTAATAGGATAGAACAACTCGTGCGACCATTCAGCCTCTGGTCTCTCACTATCTCGAAGAGAGGTGATTGGGACCGTCAGGTTTCTCAGCTCCATCTGGTTAGCATACTTAGCGCTCAGCGCTTTATTCACTAAATCTGTCCAGGCAAGTTGCTACCGGACCTTCCACTCGTATTCTAAAAACGAGTCGTCCGGTAACCTCGCCAAGCGTATTAGTGTCTAAACTCTGTTCGCTACCTGTGCCTCCAGCATACTCAGCTCCACTTGGTTGTATCACTTGTCAACCGACATGTTACCACCCGACATACTACTACCAGATAATTGCCCCTTGTTATTACATGACTTGTCACTTGACGAATATCACCCTCTTGTCATGCTATCACTTGACACCCGGCATGATACACTTGACTCTTATGATTATCACGACAACGGGAATGATGACCTGACATCTTGATTTCATTATAGTACATACTGTACTCCTGAGATACATGTATTCCTGACTTATTCCTGCTCATTCCCGGAATCTGATAAATACATAATAAATCATAAAAAGGAACAACTTGCATCGGGTCGGGGGAAACTCGCGGCTATCAATACATGTTCATGTTTACAGTGGTATTAGGCATGTTGTGAAACTAAAACTTCCGGTCTGACCTGTGGGCATCCAGGGGACCGAGGGGAGAGCTGGCTCCCTCCTTCCTGGTACCATATTGATAAGGGCATCCATAAGACCCTCCTGAATCGCCTTGCGGTAGGTTCCGTCACCAAGCAACGGAACATCCTGGGCCGTGGTCCCGGGTATGCACGGGACCCACTGTAAACATTGTTCGTTGATACCCCCGCTGGTTTCCAATAACAACCTTGCTTTACTCAGATGTGGATATATGTGTGCTGGGACGCTAGTCCACATATCTAGACATCAGGGTAAGACGAGTAATAATAATATTAAAAGATGCCAACTATGGATCCATTGTGTGCTTTACCGAGTTTGTCGATATATTCGGGTTTTTTATTACGTTGTACCTCCTTTACATGCTTTCTCATACACTTATCTCTTATGCCACTTGGCTGTAACCTGAACAGTTGTTGGGAGGTTCTGACTCCCTTGAATTTGTATGTTCAGGTTCTGAAGCTTGGATTGAAGTGGAGCCCTCCACTGAAGATCAAGTTTTCTTCTCAGAGCAGACTGACTAATCTTGGTTCCTTTTGTACCCGACTCTTCCTTCCAGCTTGCGGGACTTTCCTTCAGCTCGTGAGCATCTTGTATTCATATTGTAAATTTTACTTTTGTACCTGGCTGTGATATACGATACATGTAATAGTATATCACACTCTGTGAGAACTTTGTAAATTGTACTCCTTAAGTTGGCATGTGTATAAATACTACGTATTGTGGTACTGTGATTCTTGCCTGTACTGATGCTTAGCGTATATACGTAAGGGTACTTATGACCTGCGTATATACGTCGCAGTAATGTCTCCGTTCCCTCGGAATCGGGGTGTTACAATATTTTAGGAATTTCTTCTCAGTTTTAGAAAAAGAAAACAAAGAGGTTAAGTTAGAAGATGTGAAGAAGATGGTAAAAGAAAAGATGGTTATGTTGTTGGTGGTGATGTTTATTTATAAAAGAAAGGGGAAAACGAAATAAAAAGAAGAATGTTGGTTTAAGAGTAGAATTCTAAACTAAGAATTAAAATAAAATTAAAATTCTTACTTACCTCTTCTGTTCTCATATACCTAGATTCATAGCTACGACTTACCTAGTCTTCGAAGGCGATAAAGCATCGCGTGTACGATCTTCTCCATTCTGGATCTACACTATGAATAAAAGGGCAAGCTAAACTAACAAAGGAATGGTTGTTCATCACCATTGGCCATCAAGGGCACTTGCAATGGTGAAGCAGTCTCGAGACTATCAGAGTCACTTGGATTACAAACATATCAGAGGAAAGCAAACAAAAACACGAGTAAAGAAGAGAAAGAAATTTCGATTCGATTCAAATAACAATGAAAGAAAAGACTTAATTACACCAGTGTCACCCTCAGTACAAGCTTACTCTCATTCCTCCATGAAACTCTCCTCTCCTCTCAGTTACATGAAGAAAAAATAAAAATTATATTAAAAGAGAATGAAGAACCTAGGTTAAACTTATACAAAAATCTATTCTACTATTTGCTTAGTCGTTCCCTGTATATTGAGAATTTGCAGGTATTTATAGCAAATATAGAATGAGAGAGAGCGTCTAAAGATATAGGGGAGCAAATGCTTCCCAAATCTCACCAGATTTCAGTGGATCCACGGTAGTTGGCCACATCCAGAGGGAGAACGTCTCTGGTTTGATCTTTTTTCCCTTTTCCAATTGGATTTTCTGTTTGATCTTCTGATTTCGATGATATCCTCGTTGATCTTCGGTTAACCTATTTGATTCACCAAAATCTGAATTTAACCAACTGAATTAGGGAGCATCCTCCTCTCACCAATAGATCTAGATAAATCTGACTTTAACTGGTATTTATTTGATTTTATCCTCTTTCTTCCCATGATTATCTTCTGCAAAATAGACATTTAAGACAAGAAAATTAGCAGATTTATTACACTATAAATGTGAAAATGTAATAAAGAATATTGCAATAAATATGTGCAATCACCTTAGAAGAGCTTGAGCGAAGAATTAAAAATATCCCATCAAAATTTTCAAATTCAAGATCCTTACTCTATTTTTCAAGTTTCACAACAAAAAAACATACCAACTTAGAAAAGCGTAAGGAATCCATGATTCAATTCTAAAGCGATCCTTTAAATATGATAGAATCAAGACTTAGCCGATTGGAAAACATGGAATAAGAAAACTCTCCCTACCCAATATTTGACTATTCCTGACACTTCTAGCCATATTAATGAAAAACTAAGAATTATGTCATCTTGATGACTTTGACCAAGATTCAAATTTCACCACAAAACCTTAAACATGACCAACATCAACCCATTGACAAATTGGCAAGTTTTTATTTCAATTAAATTGAACATGAACATGATTATAACTCCGATCCAAAACTTTGTGATTAAATTTTAATTTTGAATCTATGTGACTCTGGTGTCCTTACCCAAGTTGGACCAATTTTTCGAGCCAATATTGATTCTTGTATCATAGATTTTGAAATTGAAGCACCTCATTCATATAGTCACATTCCATTGATTGAAAAAGAATGTGAAATTAAATTCTTTAATTTGGACTCAACTCTTGAACCAAAACTGACTCTCGAACTCAAAGTTGATTTTCCCGAATTAGTAATGGTTACATGGGCAGATTAGAATGCCTAATGAAACTATGGAATAATACCATCAATACACACACACAACACACACACACACACACACATAATATGTATGTATGTATGTATGTATGTATGTATGTGTGTATGTATGTATATGTGTGTGTGTGCGTATATATATATATATATACATACACATACATGCATACATACATACATACATACATACAAATATATATATTATATATATATATATATATATTATATATATATATATATATATATATATATATATATATATATATAAGGCATAAGAGTTAGAGTTAAAGAATCCCGAGTCAAAATTTCACTGTCACAAAGGTGCATATGACTTAGGGTAAAGTAATAGACTAGATGAGAAATACAGTTTGACTTTTTACTTTGATTGATAACAAGTTTTGAATAGAGACTAAGTTTAGGGATGAAAAATTCAGTTTTCCTATAAACTTATATATTACTTGAACTCTTACAATAATACTTCAATATTTTCTCTCCTTTTTAAGATGCTTTTTCAAAAATACTAACACTTTATATCTCTTGCTTTATGGATTTTGCGGGTGTAATCTACTGAAAACTCTCACGAGACAAAACTCGTTCTCTTGGGGTAACCTAGAGGTTTAACGGCTCGTTGCACATGCCAAGTTCAACCATGATTCTTACGAAAGTAAGTTATGCTAGTATAGCTCTGTTTTACTTTTTTATTTGTTTTTCTAGAGGAGGAGCCAAAAATAGGTGTGGGGTGTCACGCCCCGCTTACCAAAATACGTGAAAACAGAGTCGCGACGAGAGTCAGCGATGTATATACGTGAGGAAAAATACCCCAGTATACACGCTAAGCCTAAAGTAACCTGAACAAGTTACATAATCACCATGAAGAATCAACAACACTGCAATAATGCATATAAAGTCTACACATGATCTCAAATGAAATAAGAAATAGAATAGAAGAGAAGTCCAATATATATGAATCTAGAATAATAGCAAGAAAAAAAAAGTAGGAATACCAAAAAACGAATAGAGAGAACTCAGGGCTCCTCGCAACATGTACAGTCTCATCAAAACCTAATCAAAGAATAAAACATCCATATCTAGATGTGCAAATTCGGGAGTCAGAACTCCTAGTGAATGTGTAAGAATAAAAGGGAAAGTACATGTGCATATAAATGTGAGCAGACTATGAAACATATATACTAGAATAAAATAGAAATAATATATAAAATATGAATAGAAAGTAATAAAGCCAGTCAATACAAGATCAGATGTCCAAATCGGGTATCAGGTGTACAGGTCAGGTCATTAGTATAATCAAATGTCTACAATCAGTCATATATATCAAACTCAGTCTACAATGTCAATGTAAGATTTCGGTTTGTTATTAATTATGTCAGCGAACACCAATTGCCGCATGCACTAGACGCATCTCATACTACGCCTACCATATGTGTCAATCAGGATTCTAAGTTATTGAAACTGATTGATTGGAGATATTGTTCATGCTTTAAGTGAGTCCCGTACATACCCGGGAGTACGGCCCCAGATGCCTGGCGCTGAACCAGGCCCGTACCGCTAGGTACTCAATAACAGTAACAGTAATAATTCAGATGGATGCCAGCCATCCCCGGGAACCCTGCAGTGGAACCCTCATTTTGGTTGTGCAACCTGTATCCTAGGACTACCCAAAATACAGATGCTGTCTCCTCCATCAATTTTCCCAATCCCAGTGTAAGTTGTCCATTTATATTGTTATTTAATTTAGTTAAACAATCAAAATTCATAATACTAGAATACTAGGACAATGGGGTGACAGTAACAATAATAGTACAGTGCCAGTAACAGTAATTGTATACACAATGAATAATAATAAGAACAGTAAATAGTAACAACAACCGTGTATACGATGAATAAAGTTGTATCGAGTGTTACGGTCTAACGATACTTTCCTAGTAACTTTCAGTAACATGAATAATTACAGTAACAGGTTTAGACATTGATCTCTTACAATACAGTCCCATCTAGAATCAGTCAAATCTTATTCAACAGTGAATCCAAAGTCAACAATTATTACAGCAACCACCTCAATAAATCAATAATCAGTTACCCCGATTATGTCGATCTACCCCGATCCTTTATATTATCTGCATATCTAACCTTAGTCACCAATATATCAGAGTCCCAACATAAATAATCAGCCACCTCTAATCAATTTGTCTCAATTTCAAAATAATAAGCTAACTACTCAATTACTTTAATCAATTCCTCATTTAACAATTCGATCAATATACTCCCACTTCAGTCGAGTTCAATCACAGATCCCTATACCAAGGTAATCATCAACTGTAAAAAATATGAAGTCCACGAACTCAGACAAATCTAAATACACCTATCTCCTAACCTCGGGTAATTAAAATAGACCAGTATTCAGGGTTTACTCCATTCTATCAGTCCAACTCTGCTAATCAATTCACCCAAGTATTCACACCTATAACTATAATCATGGACCAATCAAAATTCAGTATCCAAATCCAATCACCGTCTAAGCTATATCATAGATAGTCATACTGGTAAAATATATCAGATGGTCACATGAAAGGATATGAATAGGTACATGAACATCTACTAGCAATGATAATAGGGAAATGAATTAAGAACAAACACTCATATCAAATGATGCGGTTTTGAATCCGAATCGCCGTCTGGTCTTTACTGCATGAACCGGTACAAATTTCTGGATCATCCTGTGCATCGGCCTTCGTATCGCCAGTGTATCAGGCCCACGGCGAACACGTATCCGGTCGGGTCTGGGTCTCCTGTTACCGGTTCGGATCGCACGAGCGAGTCCGCAACGCTGCGACACGTATCCAAACACACGAACTCACATGAATACAATTATACACACGTACTAGTATACACCCCGTAACAAATATGCTCCACATATATACACATATACTCTTATATACATAATATTCATGTACTTATATACATACATATTTATACATTCATACATACCCTTACATAATTGGACATACATACATACATACATACACGCTTATTAATTCTCATGCGCTCGCGCGCGCACATACACACACACATACACACTCATGTATACACTCACACACACAACCCATCACTTGTAATAAATCCTTGTACACACTAACATTTCATGCAATTATACACATATTTACAAACCTACCTACCATAATAATTCATGCATGCATATCTTATAAATCAAGGAGAGGAAGAGAAGAAGGGACTCAGACAATGGGGTGACTTGTGGCACTCCGACGGAGGCTCCGGCGAGAGGGGACAGAGGCCATGAAGGATGTCAATGAAATGCCAGAGAAGAGTGGAGTGTCCCCACACTCACCGACAGAGAAAATAGGCTCCAGTAAGTCCTGACGGCAAAGGGAAAGAGGGGTATTGGTCATAGAATGATGATGGTTGCACATGGGATTGCTCACGGCCACATTGCAAGTGTTGGCATGGCTTGACCTTGGGTGGAGGCGCTCACGGCTTGGTTTGGAGGAGGGAAGGTGGCAAGGAGGGGTTGTGGTTCTGTTGGTTGGGAGATAGAAGAAAGAGGCGGCTGCTATTGTGGCCTATGAGAGATGTCCGAGTGAATCTGCAGGGGAGTAGAGGTAGAGGCCAGTGGTAGTGTTGTTGTTGGGAGGGGGACAGCTAGGAGAAAAGCCCAGGTGTAGCACTGGTTGTTCGAGCGGAGGAGAGGTTGGGAGAGGTTGCCGAGGTGCACGCCGGATGGGATTGCACACGGTGGAGAGGCAAGGGCTTGGCCTGCGGCAAATGCGCCACTGTGAGGGGGGAAAAAGGGCGACTGTGCAGCGGCAGAGCTCGGCCAGCCAAAGGGCTGTTGGGGGTGCTGGGCTGCTGCTCGCGGCCTGTGTAGCTGCCAAGGAGAATGGTGCTGGGGTGCATGCCGCATGGGGATCGAAGCGTGATGCGCGCCCAGCTCGATGTGTGCTATGGTAGGGATGTCGTGCTGCGGCGAACTCTAGTGAGAGGTAAGAGGAAGAGCTTGGCCTGGGAGGTGATGCTGCATGGTGGTGATGGACCTCGCCGGAGGGGTTGCGCATGGTGGAGACAAGGGTTGAGGAGGCGACTGTCATG